>APFE031114526.1:93432-112784 GCA_000404065.3 Pinus taeda
AAACAACCCTGTAGTGGTCCTGAACATCTTTCACTATACACCCCAATTTACCAAATTCTACTTTTAAATGATTATCAGTGATAGTGGAAACATATAGTAAATTCTTTTTGAGAGCAGGTACATACATCACATTATGAATCTGTCTCATTTGTCCATTAGGTAAGTACACATTTATTATGCCATAGCCTTGAACTTTAAGTGACCTGTCATCTCCTAGGTAAATGTGTGTACCATCAGATTTCTCATAATATTTATCATACCATTCTTTATTACAAGTCATGTGTGCCGATGCACCAGAATCTATGAACCAAGCATTCTCATCATCAGTTTCAGCAGACAATGCAACATCAGAAAGAAATAACTTAAGATTTTTAAATCCATCATTCACTGAGGTGGCTCTGTTTTTTTAATTTCCATTATGCCTGTTATGTCTTTGATTTGATTCATTATTCTTTCTCCTATAGCAATCTTTAGCCAGATGTCCAGGTTTTCCACAATAATCACATGCAATGTTCCTTTTAACATAAGAATCAGGAGGTGCCATACCTTTTTGCTTTGCTTGAAAATGACCTCTGTTTCTGTCCCATGGTCTCCCTCAGAATGGTCTTTTGCCTCTTGCAATCAAAGCCAAATCAGAACCATTTGACTCCAGGTCAAAATTTTTCATGCGCTCTTCTTCTTGAAGAAGAATTCCAGCCAATTCTTCAAATGTAGGAGGTGTCGGTCTAGCTGAGAGAGCTGAAATAAAGACTTTGTAGTCGGGGACTAACCCCTTTAAAGCAACAGTTACCAAATCTGTACTAGAAACCTTTTCACCAATATCACCAAGCTTATCACTGAAATCTTTAATTCGGGAAACAAAGTTACTAATGCTTTCATTGGCATCCATTTTGATAGATAGCAGCTTTGTTTCTAAAAATAAAATATGGTTTGCATTAGTAGTCTCATACAAACCTTTGAGAGTGTCCCATGTCGCCTTGGAAGTTTCACAGTCCCGAATGTGATGAATAATATTGTCCTTCACTGACATGCGTAACAGCACCCTTGCTTTCATTTCATGCTTCTCCCAATCTTGAGTGGCAACCAATTCTGGCAACCAATTCCTAACTAATTCAGTTCAACCACTCATAACTAATAACTAATTCTATTTCTACATTATTCTCACATGACCTACGGAAAAACCTAGACGCTCTCACCTTCGCTAGAGCTGACAAATGGCTAGAATTAGACACTATTAAGAAAAATAAAATAAAATAAAAATTCCCTTATTAATAAAGATCGAACAAATATGAATCACATCTATTCGCACTCATTACAATCTTTCCTACAGGATAATTCCAACGTGACAACTCTCAAAAAATGTTCATACGAAGATTCTTCCCAAGCCATCGATCTCAACAATTGCTCAAGTGTGGAACCTACTCAGCTATGAACCTCAATACATTGTCAACCGCAGATGAGAAAACTAAAAATATGAACCATAACATTGACGCATCCAACTCGACTGTCGTCAACCTATCGCATCTGGAATTGGACAGTCCCTTAAAATATTTGCTTGAAAGAGGATTAAATTTTGCGGTTTCTCCTGTAATAGTTCCCATTGATGAAGTTATAAGAAACATCAAATTTATCTTCAAGAATAAAAATCCTAGTCGTTGAAGAAATAAGACAGGGCATTGCCAGAATTATAAAAAATGCTAGAGCACATGCACGTAACATATCCAAAGATGAACTAGTTGCGTTAAAAAACCTCAGAAGAAGAGAAAAAAAACGTTGTCATATTAAAATAGGGCAAGGGAAACACTACGGTCATCATGGACAGATCCAATTATGATAAAAAGATGGAGGATCACCTCAACAAGATCAACTAGTACAGATTAATTAACAAATATCCTAGCAATATAATCCTTCGCCAATTAGTAAATATGATCAAGGAATCTTCACTAGATAAGATTACGAAGAGGAGGATAACCCCTAGCAGCGGCATTATACCTCGAATATATGGAGAATCAAAAATCCACAAAGTTGGCACATCATTGAGACCCCTAGAATATATGGAGAATCAAAAATCCACAAAGTTGGCACATCATTGAGACCCATAGTTAACACTATAGGATCTCCCACTTACATGCTTGCCTGATATCTTGCTAACAAGCTTCGTCCTCTAAGTAACACCCCTTCATATATAAAAGACTCCACATCATTCATAGTGTGGATTAAAAATCTAAAAATTAATGAAATGACTTCCTAGTAAGCTTTGACATTGTATCTCTCTACACAATGATTCTTGTAAATGAGGCCATCAATGAGAGAGAACATTAGTGTGAGCCTTCTAATAATTTACCTTAAATCATCATACTTCAGTTTCAAAGGGAAAATATATGAGCAAACACATGGTGCATCCATGTGCTCACCCTTATCAACAATAATTGCCAACATATACATGGAGCACTGTGAACAAATGGCTCTCAATTCATTCCCATTTACCCCATAGGAATGGAAAATATTTGTGGATGACATATTTGCAAAATGGAGCCATGGGTTAGATAAACTTAAAAACTTTGTATCACACATAAATAGTGATGCAGGAGCTTGTGGCTAACAGGACAAAGACAAAATGAAGGCGGTTTGGTCTCTGAAGGGGACGAAGGAGTAAACTTACTGAATGGATAAGTGCTTGTATCTTTTATCTTTTACTTTTATTTCATTAAGTTATCTAAGTTAAATTAATGAACAGTAGGATTAGTTAGGGTCAATGTTTTAAATAGTTAATTTCACCTTTGTAATAATGTTGAACGACAATGAAAAGTTTTGTACAAAAAATAACTAATGTAGCTGATCGGACATAACTAACAGCAGTTAGTAACAGTTTCCTAACAGTGTTTTAAGAGAGAAACATAACACAATGTAAGGTTTGGTTGTCAGAGAAATAAGAAAAAGAAAAGAATCATAATTTATGTGCACATTTCCTATCCAACGTCCCAAAGACTGTCTATGTTGTATGAAATTGCATTCGTTTATATACAGTACAGTTTGTTGGTGATTTTTTTTCTCACAGGCTTATGATGCGACTGGAGTCATAACGAATTTAGAAATTGAATGTAAGCACACAGGTTGCGAACAAATCCAAGGAACGTGTTGTGGGAGCCAATCATACAGACCTCAAGACCACATACATAATTGAACATCAAGGAGACGGAACTAGCGAGCCCAAATAAGCAACTAAATTCTAAAATTGCCAGGTATGCGAATGAATAACCAATAGCAGTCCCATATTTAATTTAATACAGACAAGAAACTAGTATTCTGGTTCATTTACGCATATATACATATCTTGTTCGAAACAAAAGAGAAAAGGACACGTTCCACAATTACATTTCCCATGCCTATGACCAAGCGGGAGTTGAACACGATACGGGGTTAGAACCCTTGACCCATTATGGTAACAAGACAGAGAAGGAGCCCAGTGTCAATCTACAGTGAAACTGTGTACAGATAGTGACTAGTAAATCATAATTACACAGACCCTAACAGTCATAGCCTAAGGCCGAACAGAAGCAACTAGAAAATAGAGAATGACACTACTCGTGTCGAGTTGGAGCAGCCAAATTTCTAGATGCCAAGACCCTCTAGCAGCCATACCTGCAACAACAAACAGCAAATGATATAAGTACCAACAGTACAAAGGAACGAGGACTCGCAACATAGCAAAGCAAATAAATCTCAGTTTTTACCTGACGAAGGCAAGCCGCAGCCGTAACAATTCCACCAGGTTCCCCTCCTCACGAGGAGCTGAAACATTAGTTGACTGAGGGAAAAGGAACATGTATTGATGATATGGAACAGGCGAACTTACCCTGTGAGTGACAGAGAGACTGAAGAAGTTCGATATTGTATTTTGCCAGACCCGTGGGAGGTCGACTCGGAACTAGAGGTTAGTCACTAGAAGCAGCCCAACCAGCAAACGACCGTAATAATTGTGGGAGGCACAGGCATCAAAACTGTATACCAAGAAAAAGGAACGCAAAGACGCAACAGCTAGTGACCACCACATAACGAACAGTCAAGACTTAGCACAAATTAGATAAGAACTGAACCTACCAGATAGACACAACCCTTGCCGGACGAGTGGGAGAAATTTCTAGGTCAAATCCCTGAACGAGGGGGACACAACCATAGAGTTCCATATCAAAACCGTGAAGAACCGCCGAGAGCGCATAGCTCACAGAACCGGGAGAATGAAAGAGTGAATGACTTGGGCTCGAGTTTGAAAACACCCATGTCAATGCAGGCTCGAGGAATCCCAAGGAGGGACAGTTGTCAAACAACCAAAGACAAGCATACCAATCACAGCCCCTATCATTAAATTCAAGCGTCAACGAATCGATTTGTATAAAAAAAATCTGATTTTCCTTATTAATTTGCACTATACTCCCACATCAAAATTCATTAGAGGTGTATTACGTGGGCTGGCCCCATCAAATAGCCTCTCCTATCATATTAAATTCACAATTGAAATTGAAAGGGGCAACTAACTCCCTTTCATAGACATCCTCCTCACTAAGAAAAATGGTAAAATTAGCCACCAAGTCTTCAGAAAACAAACTCAAGTTGATAAATACCTTCACTCTAATTCCTGCCACAATCCAAAATAAAAAGTAGGAGTCTTGAAAACCCTAGCCACTAGAGCATCTAGAACTACAAATTTTTTGAAGTAATGGATATAATAATATTGTTATCCACAAAACCATTTAATAATCCCTATAAAAACTCAAACTTGACAACTCAAAAATCACCTTACCCTATATAAAAGGAACCACTGACAGAATTGCAAAAATTCTCACCAAACATAAGGTCAAAGTTGCATTCACTCCTCCAAACGCCATCAGGAAAATGATTGACGTTGTCAAAGATTTAATAGACCCAAAAAACACAGTATACTCTATTATATGTTCATGTGGAAAAATATATATAGGTGAAATAGGAAGATCGGTAGACATAAGATTAAAAGAGAACATAACTGACATAACAAAAAATAGAACAGGAAAATGTGCCCTTGCAAAACATTCATGTTCTTCCTCACACTACATTTGCATGGAAAATGCAAGACTAATTCAAAGAGAAAACCATTATTTAAAGAGAAGAGTAAAAGAGGCCATTAAAATAGAATAATCCAACACAATGAATAGAGATGAAAACTTAAAATTAACACTTGAAAACTTTTATTAAACAAAATTAATAATAAACCTTTATTAAACTAAAATAATAACCAAAATCATAGTATAAATTAACCTTCATGATAATCCGACATAAACCAAAACTTCTCTGACTATTAATCGCTCAAATTATTCATGCTCTTACTTCTTAATGGTAAACTACAATTTCCCTAATAATAAACTCACCTTAAAAGTCTAAAACATTGATATAAAAAACAATAACAAGTTTTCCCCAAATTTAATTAAAAAAAACCAACTTGTATAGATTCACTCTTTAATACATCTAGAAAAGAAAAAGAAAAAAAAGTGTTTATATGCTTTGTGGCCTTTGCATGCACAACATGTTTACTCTAAATAAAGACACTTTAATATTACATGTGAACTAAAATAAAAAGGTACAATAAACAATTTCAAATAGGTTAACTAAATAATATCATAAGATGCCTCCAGATTGCTATTACTTTTAATATGCTTTTAACATAGTCTCTCTTTTATCGTTCTTTTAACTTGCTTTTTGTTTTAAAGGTCGTTCAACTATGCACTAGGTAAGAACAAAAAAATATTTAATTGCATCAGCTTTTGTTGGACATTTGAAGAATGAACATAGACATACATTTCTTTTCACTATGATTTGTTTAATCATCCCTGCAAATTATCAACAAAATCATTTTAGTTTCTCTTTCTTGAAAGGCTGGGCAAATTAGGCTAATACCATATAATTGTATAAAATGTCAACAAAATTATTTTAGTCTTTTTCTTGAAAGCCATGACAAATTAGGCTAATACCATGTAATTCTATTTTTAAATAGAAATGTTCGCATAATACTTAAACATTTTGGATATTGAACATAACACAACAATGAATCACAATTTTTTTGCTCCTTTTGCCCATATAAATTGTCAAAGTTTATTTACATTGATAGAGAACCACCAAGAACATAGTTAAAACTAGAGTTGACCCCATAAAATATAGTTATGGTTAATTATAGTTGATCTTAATTGACTGTGATGATAAAGAAAATTGCATATTTGCATTGTACTAAATAATTTGTAATTCAAATCTACATAAATGTGATAAATATTTAATTCTATATATACATAAATATCAATTGACTTTCATCGTAGTTAACTATAATTGATTGTACATATTGATGATGTTTCCCTCTATTCATTATGTATTTTTACATGTCAATAGACATGGGAAATTGACCAATTTAATTGTGCATTGTACTAAAACATTTTCATAAAATACTCATTTTATGTTAGCTTGTAGATATGAAAAACATATATTAATCTTTTCCATGTTATATCAATATCAAAACACACACACACACATATATAATTCTCATGATAACATTTTTTATATACAAATTTCGTAACAACATATCCTTAATTTCAATGCCAATTATTATGTTGCCATGCATTACTTAGTCCATTAATAGATTATTTAGGGAAATTTGAAATTCATTTATTTTTCATGTAGAGTTGACATGTAACATTTTAAATATCAATAAAAATATATATATGGAGAGAGACTATAGAATATATGTTTTCTATTTTCAAACATGATTGTAGCATGCATTAATATTTTAATGTGTAAATGTGGAATGAAAAATAAAATATTTTATTATATTTAATATATATATATATATATATATTATATATATATATATATATATATATAAAGCTTAATATATATTTGATATTATAAAGAGGATTTTTTATTCCATTTATATGTTTTTCCAGGAGATTTGCAATTCATTCATTTTTTAATATTGGAGTTGATAGGTATATTTTATATATTAATAAAAAATTTAATTTATAAGAAAAAAGGGAGAAATTAAATATGTAACAATTTAAAAATATATGTATAATGAAAATAATTATAGAAAGAGAGTCATATATGTTTTCTGATATATATTTCAATGTCAACTATGTATATACTATATAAAACAAAAAAGAAGGTAGGTAGGTATATATATAGAGAGAGAGAGACAAAGGTAGAGAGAATTTAGAATATCTAACTATAGTTAAGATGAACCAAAATCAAATATAACTTTTATAATAATAAAAAAGGTATTTATGAATAGAAAGATATTTGATTCCCTTGAGCCCTTGGTAGATATTTAATCCTACATCTTGCAATATTTTATTTATGGTCCATATAAATTTTATTATTATTATAACTACCTCTTATCTTAGTTTTGTATTAAAAATTAAATGAATTAAACATCTTCCCCTTAATAATAATTGGTTTTTTCACTTTTAATTACTTCTTCTTCACAATCATATATATATATATATATATTAATATATATATATATATATTTTAATTACTTTCTTTTTCTTTATTATAATATATTATATATATTGAGAACGAGAAAGAGAAAATATATATATATATATATATGAGATGAGAAGGAAAGTTATATTATATATATATTATTATATATATATATGATGA
Organism: Pinus taeda; assembly: GCA_000404065.3. Lineage (NCBI taxonomy): Eukaryota > Viridiplantae > Streptophyta > Pinopsida > Pinales > Pinaceae > Pinus > Pinus taeda. The sequence continues at coordinate 101,113 of APFE031114526.1, forward strand.
TGATGATGATGGTGGTGGTGGTGGTGGTTAACGTCCACTGAGACCAAATTGGTCTATCGGACCTATAATTTCTTAATTTCTAATTGTCTGGATCCTCGTCTTTCTTGGCGAGATTGGTGATGTAGCTTTCTTTTTCTTCTCTACGGTCTTCCAACTTTCTTTATCTCGCATCTCCTTCATCTCTTCTAGTTCTTGGGACATTGGTGTCTTAACTTCGCGATCTATTGTGTTTGTCCTTTTAGAGATAGTCGGAGAAGAAGTTTGGTCTAGGAGATATGCTTTGCTGTTAAATGAAGATTTATTTTGCGCCTTATTCGAGACCTCATAACTATCAATGCTTGAGGGGTTGTTGATTTCACTTTTTTGTTGTTGGGCGGGGCTTTCCCCCTGCTTGTCTTGAGAGTTGTTTCTATCTTGCCCGATTTCTTGTAACTCAGATTTTTCTTGAGATATTCTTCTTGGATGATAGTGTAGTGTTATTTTTTGTGCTCCTTCCCACCATGTAGATCTGTGATGATTTTTTCTAGCAGAATTTTTCTGGGAGGCTTTTGGGCAATTTTTGGCTAGGTAGCCTGTCTCAAAGCAGGATCAACATCTGAAGAGGACACATTCATAATCAAGTTTCTGGTTCCACACATAGTCTTTACTTGTTAGGTGTATTTCAGCTAGAAATCTGGCGCTGAAGTCCATTTCCACACAAATGCGTGCATAGGTGGTTCTAGCATATTCCTCTGTTTTTGGGCACCTGCAGTAAAATTTCCCAATTGCATTTCCAATGGATTCTAGTGAAGAGAAATTCCAGAGATGCAAGGATAGGTTTAGCAATCTCACCCAAAGTGATGCTAAGGTTATCACTATTGTTGAAGGATCGAATGATGGGCTCCATGGCTTCATGAATAGGCCTGATTTATCCCAAAACCAAGGGCCTGAATCTAGAATACATTGTCTGTCTGCTTTCAGGGTTTTCAAAATCTACTATTAAAAGAAACCCCTAACACAGGGTAGATATTAATTGCATATATATATATATATATATATATATATATATATTATATATATAACTTCTCTTATTGAAATAATATTATTTTTTATTTAGCTTTTGAAATTTTTTTATTTTAGTTTTTTAACCTTCTCAAAATTGATGTTGAGATAGATTAGTTAATGCAAACATTCAAATTCATTTACTTAAGTCTTTTATTGAATGAATATATAACATCCTCTACACACTTTATACATTATATATTGATTATACTTCTTCTACACTATTATATATATAATATATATATAATATATATATATATTATATATATATATAAACTTTTATTTATTTTTTTTTTTAAACTTTTAATTATTTTATCTTCTTTTAAAGTTGATATAAAATTATGTTATTGTATATTTAAATATTTTATTCATGGTTGAGAATGAAAGTGAAATATTTTTACTATATCTTTTTTCATACTTAATTGTAATATAACACAACAAGTGGGATCAATGATGTTGAGCACAAAAAGAATCATACATCTTTCTAATATTGAGTTGTAGAATGATCCTCTTGCTACAATCACATTTCTCAAAAAAAAATTGAAAAAAAAAATTATACTACAAAATCTATTTAGAAAATTATGCTACAAAATCCATTTAGAAAAAAATATTATAATACAAAATCCATTTTAATCTTAAAGCTTTTAAGGGAGGAAAATAAATATGACAAAAATGAAAACAAAATCTTATAGGTTTTAGAGCAAAAGTAAAAATAAAAAAAATGCAAGAGACTTTGAAGGAAATAATAAATAAACTTAAGGAAAAAACATTATTGTTGAAATATATTAATTACATTTATTCATTTTATAAATTTGTTTCCTCATGAATATTTATAATATATTTATTAGAATTTTATTTTTTAAATTATTTAATTAATATTTTTATAATAATTAGATTAATTTAAATTAAATAAATTCATCTAAATTCATCTTAATTCTGGATCTACAAGGGTTGAGAAGTCTAGATTCATCTCAATTAAGGATCTACAAGAGTTGAGAAGGTTCAAATTTGGATCTATCGAATACCTTAAGATGCAAAAAAAATTGATTTCTCAAAAAAAAAAAAATTGATCTATAGATTGGAGTTAAAATGGATCTAGGCTAGTTTTGTTTTGAACATTACAAATTAAGCCAATATTTAGGTATGGTTTCCCCAAAAATCAACCAAAAACCCTGAGAAGAAGGGTTAATAAGATAAGAGAATTTGAATCTTTAATCAAAATGAGTCAGTGGCTCTAGGAGAGGGAAACCCCACTTTGAGAACAAAACAAAACGAGGACTAGGGTTGAGAAGTCTAGATTCATCTCAATTCTCATCTACAAAGGTTGAGAAGGTTCAAATCTTGATCCACCTAATATTTTAGGATGAAAAAAAATTGATCTTTCGAGAAAAAAATTGATCTCTATGGATGCTTTGTAGATTTAGAATTATAAATTGGAGTTAAAATAAATCTAGATTGGTTTTATTTGATTATTACATATTAAGCCAATAGGCTTAATATTTAAGTGCGGTTTCCCCAAAATCTACCTAAAACTGGAGAAAAATCTACCTAAAGCTGGAGAAAAAGGGTTAATAAGATAAGAAAATCTAGGTTAAATTGATCAGAACTTTGAATCTTTAATCCAAATGAGTCGGCGGCTTTAGGAGAGGGAAAACCCCCCAGGAGAACAAAACAAAACGAGCACTAGGAAATTAGTGAGGGTATTAATGAGTTGGACTTAACCAAGGAATAAATGTCTAATGTAAATGCTTATACCTCATACCTGTAAGCTGAAAGTCCAACTGGGAGAAAGCAGGATTAATCACTGCATAGTAAGCAAAACATTAACCTGAGAATTTAAAACCCTGGGCCAAAATACCCAATACTTCATACACAGGTACAACTAGGTAAGAAGGATACCTTTTCTGCCTAAGAAACTGGCAAAAACTCCGGAAGCTCCATCAAAAGTGGTCTTTGCCAAACCATGGAGCCATGTCGCATGACAACCATCCTCAATAATAGCAAACAAGAAATTATCACTGAGATGAAATGAGACAACGTTCAGAAAATTCACATGAATGTAACAAACGCTTGAGAAACAAAAAAACTTTCCAGCAACTGAAAATTTAAATGAGGGTTTCCAGAGTTCGTCTTTCTCAGCAACACCAAACTATGAAAATTCATATGTCCCATCTTTAACTCTCAAATCTTTCTATTTGATTCTCCTATTGCTTTGGAACTTTGTAAATTACTCGAATCAAAAGAGAGCTGGAAAATTTTGTCTTCAGTAATTTCACCGTTTGTTATAATTTCATTTTGATTCAACTTTTCCATAAATAAGCGATCTTTATTATCATACACGAACTCAACACTAACTTGTAATTTTACTCCATCATCTGTCTTACAGAAAATAGGTTCTTCTTCAATACTGGTGTCAACAAAAAGTCCTCAATTAAATTCATTTCCATTTCCATAGTAAGTTTTTCACCTGCGTATAATTCGGTTCTCACAAATCGGAGGTTCTGGCTGACTGAAGGGAGGCTGATGATTGTGGAACGTAGGTAATCCAGACCTGGCGAAGAATGTAGTTGCAAATCTCTTCCTGTAAGAGCGAGAGTGAAAATGAAAATCGCTCAGAGAGGTGGGAGAGGGTAGTTAGCCCATAACTAACCCCATGTTCCCTGTCATTGATGTCAACCCTAGAGAGAATGAGCCGCAGATCTATTGACACCTCAACAGAACCCTAAGTTGACATGTTTGCAGAGATAGAGATACCGAGTGCTCGACAGCTATTGTTCTCAAATGTTTGTCAAGGGCAAGAATCCGCACAATAGTATAGGAGTCGACTAGGTTAACATTGGCCGAAACATTATCATAAAAAGAGTTAGGAGTGATGTACTATGTTGAACCATTGTAAACATATGACCACGACTCCATCCAACTCATTGCCATTCAAATGAGACCATCCAGATTTCAAACCGAGGGAAACTACGGTGATACCATAAATAAACATCAAAAAGTGCATACTAAATAATAAACAAAGATATATATATTAAGTAATGTTAAATGTCGGCGACTAAGAGAAATAGAGAGTCAAACATTATGTGTAGACCTTTTATCAACTTAAATTAAGGTATATCTATATATATATCATTTTATTAATTTAAAAAGTTTAATATTATTCCATTAATAGGTTTTTCAAGGGGGGCATTGGAGAAAACCCTAAGGTTTCGATGGAAGACCTGGTTCGGCACACCCACGACAGGTTTCATGGTGGTTCTGGGGGTTAATCCTAGCAGGTATGACGGCGTCTTCTCTTGATTTATCAACCGTTTGATCCTCCTAACCCATTCACTACTGGTTTACTGTGGTTTAGTTTTCGACCAAGCTTTACAGGAACCTTGTTACAGCTTTTGTCTTACCTTCCCTTGGTTTTACGGATGTCTATTACTATCAGTTCCCGATGGTTGATAAGGACCTTGTGGACTACGAGGAGGACCCGTCACCCGACCAAGAGATATGGGCATATCAAGTTGGCCTCGACACTGGTCCCAGGCCTGCAAAAGCTCATCAGGCGACAGATGCTCAACTCACGCCTCTCCACCCGCTTTCCACCAACAAATCGCTCCCAACTGATGTCCACATTGAAGACCTCCCTAGTTTGGACTACCCTCCACTCTCTCTGGCTACCCTTAACCTGCTCAACACCAGTCTTCAAGCTTCCCCCACCTTTGACTCTCCCCTGGTATCATCTCTACCTCCTTCCATGCCATTGAACGCACTCTCATACTCATTCGCACCGGCTGGTCCATCAAACCCTACTCACCCTGCACACTCCTTTGCTCATCCTGGGTCCAGCGGCATAAACCCTATTTCTCTAGTTTGCTCCGGATGCTTTATCTCTCCCATCCCAAACCCTACATCCACTTTGTCTACCCCTCGTAATTCCACTGAAGCATGCAGAAATCTACTAAGAGAGCACCGCAAGGGTCGGCGCATGGACAAGCCAAAAAAGGGAAGGTGCCTCAAGGCAGTAGATACAGACATAAATCTGACTTTCGGTGAGGATGTTCAGATGGGAGATGCGGTTGATACGGCAAGGAAGGTTCTCGTTGGGCGTGTGCGGGGAAGAAACTATTCAGTGGAGCGCCTCCGACAATGGACTATGGAAATTTGGGGGTCCCTGTTAAAGGAACTCCTAGTCATCAGGGTTTTGGCATGTGGTTGGTTCACCTTCCGTTTTCACAGAGAAAAGTATATAGACTGGATTCTTTCCCATTACTGGAATATTGAGATGGCACATGTGCTACTAAAGAAATGGGATCCTCTGTTTGACTCGGAACGAGAGCAGTTGGGAGCGGGACCAATCTAGGTCCGACTACTAGGGTTGCCAATGCAATTCTGGACCCCTCAGGTTTTCAAGCGCATTGGCGATGCATTAGAGACTTACCTAGAGCATGACTAGTCCTACAAAAAAATGGAATCATGACCATGGCCAGAATCCTAGTTCATATTGATACTAGGGAGGGGCTCGAGGATAAAAGTACACTCCATAGGAGGCACTTCTCTCACAGACAGCTCCTCGACTATGAAGGAGTGCCTTTCTGCTGCAGAAGATGCCACAAAGTGGGGCATCTGTACAAGGATTTCCCGCTACTCTCATCGTCAGCTTCAGAGACTTCTCGAGGGGTCAAACATCGTCTCTCGAAAGAGCAGAATATGAGCAACCAACAACATAGACAAGTCCCTCTTGAGGCTATTGATGGGGTGTCGACACAGAAGGCAAAAAATCCATGGAAGATCCCTCCTTCACCACCTCACACACGCTCCAAATGGGTTGCGGGTTCGGCTCCCCCTCTGGGTAGTGACTCTGCTCCCATTACCTCTATTTTACTTTCAAATGTTTTTCCTTCTACTCTTCATGTTACATCTCCCCCCCTGCCACTTCCCCATGCCTTCTCCCCACCATTACTTGCAACATCGTAACCCCCCCCCCCCTGCCTACCTCCTCCCCCTCTGCGATGTGGTCCCATCCCTATAATCTTCGATCTAGATCACTGCAAAATACTACCCTCCTTGGATTGGGATCTACTCCCTCAAAAATGACTCAAAACCCTCCAGAGGGCACCCATCCAAGATTGCAAAAGCCATCAGATCGATGGTGGTTGATGTAGCATAGGGTTGACAATCCACAATTGAAAGGGCACTTAGAGCATCTGAGCCCTCTACTCTTGCTCCCCCATGATCCGACTATCCTTCAATTGTAGGGGACTAGCCAACCCCAATAAGAGATTGGTTCTCAAGCATCTTTTGATCAATTCCAATTTCGACATTCTCCTTCTCCAGGAAACTCTTGGATCATCTAAATACATATCCAAAACCCTTCTCTCCCTCCTCCTAGGCTGGTATTTTCAAGGTTTGGATGCGGTAGGCAGATCTGGGGGTCTTGCCATGGGTATCAATCCCAAATCGGTCAAATCTATTTCATCCTGGGGCAGGAAAGGCTTCTTAGGCATGGATGTATTTGCGAGTGAACTGGGGATTCAATTAAGAGTGATAAACATATATGCTCCAAATCAGAACAAACTTGAATTTTGGCACTCCTTGTTGGACTATCCTCTTGTCACGTGAACCACCATCATCGGAGGTGATTTAAATTTTTCACTCGGGAACGAGGAATCCTAGGGCCATCACTCTCATATTGGCCCTATTACGGACCAGATGGGAATTCTACTAGAGAACCAAAAACTCATTGATGTGCCCATGAGTAAGAAAATGCCTACTTGGCATAACAAAAGAACCGATGAGGCTGCCCTGGGCCAAAGGCTGGATCATTTTCTAATTCACGAAGATCTCCTCTGTTCCCTCACCTTATACAGGCAATGGGTTGGTACTAGAGGACTATCTAACTTCTCACCCACCTTTTTACAAGTCTCAAGACCTTCTATAAGGCCTCGAGCCCCTTTCAATTTCAATTCTAGATACTTAAAAGACCCAGACTATATAAAACTAGTCTCAGATTTTTGGAAAGCTCAGCCCCCTCTTAGGGAGTAGAGATTGGCTGTTGATTTCTATGGTTGCCTAAGCAAACTCAGAACACTTACTATGGATTGGCCAAAAAGGAAAAAAGTGAGAGATGAACAGACCTTGAAGGATATAGAAGAACATATTACCTATCTAACAGATGAAAAGGGGCTTGGTTTCCTCTCAAATGATACAAAACTTCAACTAGTAAATCTGGAATCACAAAAAGCAAAGATCTTATTAGAAAAAGAAGAACTTTAGAGGCTTCGAAGCAGAGCTATTTGGCTTCAAGTTGGCGATGGCAACACAAAGTTTTTTCATAATTTCGCCAATGGTAGAAAGCTACAAACACCATTTGGCAGCTGCCAAGGGATCAGGATGGTTGGGCCTCCACTCACCCCCAATTAGCAAGGCTAGGGATATCACACTTCAAAAATCAATTTACAGCTCCCACTACCATCACCCTCCCTGATATCATTAATCTGACCAGCCATTTCCCTAGATTTGTGGATCCTGATGAATCTGAAGATCTTCTAAAACCGGTCTCTCTGGGGGAGCTTGAGAGCACCCTAAAATGGTTTAAGAAGGACAAAATTCCAGGCCCGGATGGATGGTCAATCGAATTCTACACTGCATTTCTTGATATTCTGGAGCAGGACCTTCTGGCGGTCATAGAAGAAAGTAGGATATCTGGCCATATCTATGCCCCTCTAAATTTCAACTACTTAGCTTTGATCCCGAAAACTAACTCCCCTGCCTCCTTTAATGATTTCTAGCCAATATCTCTATGCAACTGTCTTTATAAAATTATATCCAAAATCATCGCCAATCATTTAAAACCCATCTTGTCTAATCACATATCCCAGGAGCAATTTGCTTTTTTTCACCATAGACATATCCAAGATGCTATTGGTTTGGCCTAGGAAGCCCTTCACTCTATAAAAATCAAGAAGCTCAAAGGCCTGACTCTTAAAATAGATTTATCAAAAGCTTTCAACAAAGTCAATTGGTTATACATTAGAATGATCATCACTCATTTGGGCTTTCCCCCGGCTTTCTCAAACTAGATTATGGGATGCATCTCCTCAGTATCATTTGCTATCCTCATCAATGGGTCAGCCACTCCCTCCTTTCATGTTAATAGGGGCATAAGACAAGGCTATCCTCTATCCCCTTTACTCTTTCTCTTAGTCATGGAAGAACTGAGTAGGTTGATTGATACTAAAAAAAGAAGGGGGAGACTCACGGGATTAAAGATCACTGAACATTTCAATCTGACTCATCTCCTCTTTGTGGACAACTTTCTTATTTTCCTAAGTGGAAGTGTCCAGGACACCACATCCATGAACGAGGTGCTAAATCTCTTCAACAGAGCCACGAGGATGGAAATCAATAGGGGAAAATCTACCATCTCTTTCTCAGAATGCACACAACTGGAAATTCAACTTTCACTTCAAAGATTTCCTTTTCAAGTCATTGAATTAAAGGATGGACTGAAGTATCTAGTCTTTAGACTCAAACCTGATGGATACAAAATTGCTAACTGGACCTGGCTCATCACGAAGGTGGAGAAAAGAATAAATTGTTGGTGTCACAGATTCCTCTCTAGGGCTGGAAGGTTAATTCTTATCAAATTAGTATTGGAAGCCACTCCAGTCTTTTGGGTGTCATTGGCTTGGATCCCAAGGGGGATTCTTCACAGAATTCAACAAGCTTGCTGTCAATTTCTTTGGAAAGGAAGAAAGGGAGGAAAACCATTTGCCTGGGTTAAATGGATCAGAATAGCCACTCCCAAAAAATGGGGAGGCTGGGGACTCAAGCAACTCCCTCCCTTTCCACAAGCTTTAGCTGCAAAACAGAGTTGGCTATTATTAAAGAAAAATAACCTCTGGGCGGAGGTAATCACCCATAAATGCATTTGGCCTTTATCTATCATTGACTAGATAAGGCGACCCTCCTGGAATAGAAAGGGTATCTCGGTCATTTGGAGGGCCATTCTAAATATAATTGCCATTATAAAGGATGGTCTCTTATGGTCTCTTATGGAAAATTGGAAATGGAGCTTTAGTACGTATTGGGATAGATCCCTGGACCAGAAGTGGGAACTCTTATCAACTCCCACCTGAGCTTATAAATCACTTAAACAACAGAGGCATAAGATATATAGAACAGCTCAATGATCATCGAAACTCCACCTTTCTTTTACAAGCTTGGCTCTTCAAACTAAACTGGAACATTCCCATGGAATGGGATAGGACATGGCAAAATTTTCTCCAAGCACTCATGGAATCACATGTCAGATTAAATAATGAAGATGATGAACTTATCTAGGGTCACTCAAAAAGAGGCCATTATTCCTCTAAATAGGGTTGTGACATCATTATTGCTGAATCTAAAGCAGAAAGCATTAGAAACTGGTGGAAATCTCTTTGGAAACTAAAAGCCCCCATGCACACTAGACTTCTGATGTGGAGCATACTTGAAAATAAAATTCCCACTGGAACTTATCTTAAAAAAAGGGCTTTCATTAGTCCTACCTGGTGTGTACTCTGCCATCAGGAGGAGGAATCGACACATCATCTCTTCCTCACCTGTCCCATTACAATTTCAATATGGACACAAGTTCTTTCAACTCTTAACTTGAACATGAGATGGCATGGAGCTGATATACTATCAGCATGGGACACTTGGTGGGGAGTAGCAGCGGAAAAAACAAGAAATTTTCCCCTTCTAGTCTAATGGCATATCTGGCTCAAGCGAAATCTCATAATCTTTCAAGACAAGCCTGTAATCTGGAATCTGATCCCTCTGAAAATCTGCTCGGCATTTGAGGAGTTACCTGCAGAGGAAAATTACAACAGACCCGAGATTATAAGACAAGAGCAGATTGACAAATCAACTCCTTGGGCCTATTTTGATGGGGCTGCTCAGCCACATGGTCGTGGGGGTGGCATCATCTTCCATCTCACAAAATCACACTCTTTTCAAATTAGCATGAGACTAGGCCATGGTACAAATAATCGTGCAGAAATGATATCTCTCTGACACCTTATTTACTTTTCCATCCTTCAACATTGCAGAAAAATACAAATTTTTCGGGACTCAAAGAATGTGATTGACTAGTTTAACAACAATGCTTCTTGTAATGCATACACTCTGAGATCTATAATGGACAAAATTGTTTTTCTTAAAACATATTTTGATCAGATTTCTTGCTCTCACATCTATAGGGAGCGAAATGAAAGCATGGACAAGCTTTCGAAAGAAGTGACGAATCATACTCTAGGAGAATGGCTGATCATAGAACACACACCAGCAAGAACATATCGGCACCTCCACAGGCCATACAATGACAAGGAACTTCAGAGGGGGAACAACCCCTAATTTTCAGAATTTTTTCTTATAAATTTTGTTCATTTACAATTATGTTCAAAATCGATGTAAATATTATATTACAAACAGTCATAACCTTCTGGGTGACATTTTCATTCATTCTATTTATTGGTCATGAACTAGCACGTATTATACTAATATATTAATATATTATATAATATTATATAATTATAGTTATATAATTATATATATATATAACTTCGAATCTATCAAGAGTTAAGTAAATTATCTATGTGAAAATTTTTCATTACTTATGCATTTTCAAAAATGGTTTGAATCGTGTAAGAAGAAATTTGGCTCCCTTACACTTGGTAGTATAAATTAGTTATTTAAAGTTAAGAGTAGATTTTTTGGTAATATATTTTAAATACATGTTATTATTATTTAATTAAGTTGAACATACATATGGTCATTATTATTATTTAGTATTATGTCTATCTTAATTTTATATTAAAAATTAAATGAACTAAACATATTTCTCTTATTAAAGTAATTTTTTTTCATTTAATTATTTCTTCTCTTTGGATTTTGGAAACTTTCTTTCTCTTATTGAAATATATTACTTTTTAAAATTAGGTTTTGAAATTTTATTTTATTTTATTTTATTTTTTGAACCTTCTCTTTATATAAAATTGATGCTGAAATAGATTAGTTAATACAGACATTCCAATCATTTACTTAAGTCCTATATAGAAATGAATTATACATTCTTCACACACTCAAAAATGTATATGTGTGTGAATTTTTAATTACTTTATCTCCCTTTAAAGTTGTTATAAAATTATATCAATTGAGAATGAAAATGAAATATCTTTACTACATATTTTTTTATATTGAGTTTTAATATCAAAAACAAGTGTGATTAATGATGTTTTATAGTGATTTTAATTAAAAGTAACCAAACATGTATATTTTCTTTGTTTTTATTTTAGCCTTAATTGTTTTTTATTTAAAGAAGATAATTTTGTTTAAAAGGACTTAGGGAAATTGAGAATTGGGCACAAAAGGAATCACATGCCTCTCATATTAAGTCTTAGAATGAACCTCTCTGTGCAATTATATTATTAAAAAATAATTGAGAAAGCAATTTTATACTACAAAATCAAATTTAATCTTAATACTTTTAAGGGGAAAAATAAATATGACAAAAAATAAAATAAAATCTTATAAGTTTTAGAGTAAAAAGTAAAAATAAACAAAATGCAAGAGACTTTCAAGAAAAGAACAAGTAAATT
>APFE031114526.1:121041-149944 GCA_000404065.3 Pinus taeda
TATCTAATTATTACAATATAAAAATAATTAAAATAATCTTCCAAACTTATAAAATTAATATACTATTTGACTATTAAAATATTGAACAATTAAAATAATCTAGAACACTTAATTTGTTAGGATATTCCAACATATAGGAAATAGTTAAGTATAACTTGGTCTAGTGTAGAGTTACGTAAATTGTGTTCCTTTACTATGTACTTTTGTAACTTACAATCTGATGATCATGATATGTTCTAGACATGAAGTGATCCGATGGTTTATTCTCTCCTCGGTATTACGATAACTTGATCTGTGGCTTAACATCCAATTGGACCATAATCTCTATTTAAAGAGCATGGAGGTCATTTGTAGGGTAACCATTCATGAAAGAAGCTTATGTAAATTTTCATTCTTTTATTAATAAATTGCTTGAAGTGGTCACGTTGGCTTAAGCCGTTGACTATTTACCTCTTTGAGGGTTTTAACCACGTCAACAATACTGGTGTATTGATCTGTGATCTATTTGTCAGCGATGTCCTTTGGTTTTATGTCTAAGGAACTTACCGTGTAAAATCCTACATGGTATCAGAGCTATTTGAGGGCCGCATCTGTTGGTGATCCAAATCTGAAGCCGATAGAACTGCAACTGACTGTCATTTCCTAGATCTATTGTCACTGACTATTTTCGGGCCAAGAGGACTACTCTATTATGTTAAGAGCATCTGTTCCAGTGAGGAACCCCTTTCATTTGATGCGAAAAGGTTTCGAGTAGCCCTAGCTATGTCAATTTTAAGATCTAGAGGTATACATTGTTTATTTGCAGTTTTTAGTTATTTTCTCTCTGTTTATTTCGATTTATTTAGCTCTTTTTTTTATTACTGGATCTATACCTTTCATTTCTATGTATGCTCTTTGCCCCCATGACTCTGTGCGATCTGAGCAAATCAGAAACAGAAACGAAGGATTTTTCTCATGTGTATGCTCTTTTCCATCACGCCTTAGTGTGATCTTGGAAAATCGGAAATATTGAGGGAAATATTTAGTTTTTGGCTAAAGCTAACTTCAGGCCGAAAGGTTTGTTTTTTTGTATGTCTGTGTTGGGTTTGGTGTTTTTTGTTTTGTAGGAAAAAAGGAACTTTCTCAAGTAAGCACGTAGCCCAAAGCTTCAGTGACTAAAAAAACAAAAACCTCCTTTCTCTTTTCCAAAAATTACTAACCTTTTAATCTAGCTCACTTGGTCCAAAGCTACTTTATGAGAGTAGAGATCTTGAGTTCAAGTCTTTCTTTTTGTTGAGCTAATTAGATTAAGTTTGGAAAGGGAGCGGATTTTTTTTTAAATATAACATTATCATTCATTCCCACACTTCGTCGGCATCTTCAACAACTTTTCTTCAAAAAAGCCATAACTTCTTCATCCATAAGCCATTTTCAGAGCCTTTTTTTTTAATCAGCCTAATTTTTCAAGATCTTTCCATTGGAACACTTAGTTTCAACATCTATAACTTCAGTTTATGTTAAAATGGAAAGTGCATGCCAATTTATTCTTGACAACACCAACTACTTTCAATGGTGGTCCTACATTATGGATTTACTTAAAAGTAAAGGTCTTTACAGAATAGCGTCAAGCCAAGAAACCAAACTAAAAGATGAAGATAAGGCAGCCAAATGGGAAAATAGGCACGATCAAGCACGTGGATCGATAGGGATGTCTATTTCTCCAGACCTTAGGTTCCATATTATAGAACTTGATACTCCTAATGAAGCAATGAAAGTTTTTGGAATTAAAAATGAACTTAGAGCCCATCAACTTGAAAATGAGTTGCTTACATTGGACCCCAATAATTTTTCTTCCATTGAAGATTTTCTGTCCAAATTCAAGACCCTTAGACTTCTCTTGGAAGGTGTTAAGGTTAAGAAATAAGATGGTTACCTTATCTATTCCATTCTTACTAAGTTGTGACCAGCCTACTCTGTGTTTGTTTCCACCTTCCATTCTAAAATAGAAGCCTTCATTTCTCAAGGACAATATTACAAGTCCCATTCCTTTGATGCCTTTTGTGATTCTTTAATAAGAGAACAAGAAAAACTCTTACACTTTGGTCTTCTTAATATTCTAAACTCTTCTAAGAAAGCCTTAGCCACCCAATAGCAACCAAATTCAAATAATCCTAAGAAGCTGTATCCTGGAAAGAATGGTCCTAAACCAAACAAGGGTCCTAAGCAATTTCAGTCTCAAAATGAAATATCATTTCAACAAAATGATAAGGCAAATAAAAACAAAGGGAAAAGACTGATAGATATTGCCACTTTTGTAATTGAGATGGCCACTTAAAATCGAAATGCTTTAAGAAGATGGAAACCTTGGAAGCAGCAATGAAGAAGCATAACATCCATTTGGAGCATTCTTCAACTTCAACTTCATCTTTAGGAACAGCACTTTCTACATGTGGCTATCAAACATCTCCGTCTGGATATGCACTAAATGTATTTTCTTCTTCTAATTCTCATGAGTGGCTCATTGATTTTGGAGCTTCTTATCACATGGCCAAAAATAAAGCCATGTTTTCTTCTTTAAATGATTGTAACACCAAAAATATATATGTTGGTGATGATAGATCTATTATTGTTGTAGGGACTGGAACTGTTCATATAGACAATGGTCAATTTAATGATGTATTATGTGTTCCAACCTTATCCTACAACCTTCTATCTGTTTATCAAATAGCTCATTCAAGTGAAGGTAAAATCGTTGAATTTTCACCTCACGATATTGTAATTAAGGACCTAAGATATCCTAGACAAATTTTAGCTACTGGCATTGTTGATGATTCTACAAGGTTGTATAAGTTTAACAACTTTGGGTCATCAAATCTTCCCTCAGTATTTGTTGCTCATAATGATGAAATGAGCAAACTTTGGCATGAGTGATTTGGTCACTTAAACTATCACTCCCTTCAGAATCTATGTAAAAAAATATGGTGACAGATCTTCCAATGGTATCCTGTAGAGATGGTGTTTGTTCCGGATGTGTACTCGAAAAACATCATCGGGATAGTTTTGAAAAACGTGCCTCTTGGCACACCTCAGCCCCTTTACAGCTTGTGCATAGTGATTTATATGGTCCACTTTCAGTTGTTTCATTCTTTGGCTACAAGTATTCTTAACTTTCATTGATGATTTCTCCAGACGCACTTGGGTATACTTCTTCTAACTCAAGAGTGAAGTATTTAACATGTTCTTGGCCTTTAAGGCCTTTGTTGAAAAACAATCTAGACATCGAATTCTTAAGCTAATATCTGATAATGGTAGAGAATATGTTAACAACAAATTCATCAACTTTTTCACTAAGAATGGAATTCAAATGCAACATATTGTTCCATATACTCTGAAACAAAACGGTGTAGTTGAAAGGAAGAATTGCACCTTAAAGGAAATGGCTAATTGTATGCTTCAATCTAAAGGACATAGTCTTAATTTTTGGGCAGAAGCAACTAACTATGCAAATTACATAATAAATCGAACTCCTACTAAGGTTTTAAATAATATCACTCCAGAAGAAGCATGGATCTCAATTAAACCAAATGTAAGTCACTTTCATGTTTTTGGAAGTGAAGCATGGGCCCAAATTCTAGATGAGAAACATAAAGCTTTAGAACCTAAGAGTGAAAAATGTATTTTTGTTGGATATTCTAAAGATGTCAAAGGATATAGACTTATTCCACTTAAATCCAAAAATGTTATCATTAGAAGAGATGTAAGGTTTGCTGAAAATATATCGGCCTATGAGCCTAGTTCAGCGGATGTGTCACCTCTCTCTATCCCTTCTACTTCTGAAAAATATTTCTTCTTCAGATGATGACAGTGAGGATGACAATCCTTCCCCACCTTCTCAAGATCATCCTTCACCTCCTCAGCTTCCAAAATGGGTCCGTTCTACTCGAGATGTAGCAGGTGCTCTTGCCGATGATCCTACAGATCAGTCACATACACGTTCTCAGTTCAATAGAGCCTCTTCTTTATTGGCTCAAGCTTCAGCTAATTATGATCTTGACACCTTTGCAGAAGCTTCAGGCCATCCAGATTGGGATGCGGCTATGAATGAAGAATATCATTCCTTATTGGCAAATGATACATGGGATCTTGTTCCTCTTCCAAAGGGATAAAAACTTGTTAGATGCAAATGGGTTTACAAAACCAAGCATGGCCCAGATGGAAAAGTTGATAAACATAAATCTTGTCTTGTTGCTAAGGGTTTTTCACAAGTTGAAGGCATTGACTATACTAAAACCTTCTCCCCTGCTGCCAAAATGAACTCTATCCACCTTGTTCTTTCCCTTGTTGCCTCTTTCAAATGGAAAGTCCATTAGATGGATGTTAAATCTGCCTTCTTGCATGAAGAAATCTATACGGAACAACCTACTAGCTTTATACAAACAGACTCTAGCCTTGTATGTCGTCTTAAGAAATCCCTTTATGGTATCAAGCAAGCCTCTTGAGCTTGGTATGCCAAAATGGATAGCCTTCTTTTAGAAACTGGCTTTTATAGGTGTCATTCTGACAATACTATCTACACCAAGAAAGTGGGCAAGTCTCTTATTATTCTTGTTCTTTATGTTGATGATCTTATTCTTACTGGTAGTTATCCCAACCTTATAAATCATGTGAAGTCCAGCCTTAAAAAGAAGTTTGGAATGATAGACTTAGGACACTTTCATTATTTTCTTGGTCTTCAAGTCTTGCAATCCAAGGAAGGTGTTTCCCTTTCCCAATCCAAGTATGCCTGTGATCTTCTACACCATTTTCACATGGAAGATTGTAAGCTAGCTCCTTCTCCCTTTCAGTCTAGAGCCAAACTTTCGGTCACTTGTACTTCTCGGTAAAGTTGATGCTACCTTATACTGTCAACTTGTAGGAAAACTTTTGTATCTGACCCATACTCGTCCTAACCTTTCCTTTGTTGTTGGCCTTATTTCTTGGTTTATGCAAAACCCACATGAAAGTCACTGGAAAGAAGCTAAAAAGAATACTTATTATGGTCGAGGTACAATTCAGTTTGGGATTCATTACAGTGCAGAAGCATCTCCTCTATTGGTTGGTTTCACTGATTCTGATTGGGCTGGTGACCCTGATGATCGGAAGTCTACTGCAGGTTATTTGTTCACTCTTGGTTCAGGACCTATTACATGGGCTTGCAAGAAACAAAGTGCCATTTCTTTTTCTTCAACAAAAGTAGAATATCATGGTGCTGTGGAAGCCAGTAAGGAGGCCCTATGGCTTCGTCAAATTCTGTCAAAATTTGGCTTTCAGCAGTGGCATCCAACTACACTTTGGTGTGATAATCAAAGTGCCATTCAACTATGCAAAGATCCAGTCCAACATCAGTGCAGCAAACACATTGAACTACGCATACACTTCATTAGAAAGCTCATTCATGACCATGTTCTTGAAGTGAAATATTGTTCAACAAATGATCAAGTTGCAGACATATTTACAAAGGCTCTCGCAGAGGCAAAGTTTACTAAAATTCGATTTATGATTGGAGTTCAGGAAGTTTTCACTAAGGGGGGATAGGCTCTAGTGCCTCCTTCCTTCTCCTATTGTGTCATATTTGTACATCCTTCAATCCTATCCCAAGTTGTTCTTAAGGGGGGATGTTAGGATATTCCGACACATAGGAAATAGTTAAGTATAACTTGGTCTAGTGTAGAGTTAGGTAAAGTGTGTTTATTTACTATGTACTTTTGAAACTTACAATCCGACGGTCACGATATGTTCTAGACATGAAATGATCTAATGGTTCATTCTCTCCTCGGTATTACCGACACTTGATCCGTGGCTTAGCACCCGATTAGTCCATGATCTTTATTTAAAGAGCATGGAGGATCATTTGTAGGGTAACCGTTCATGAGAGAAGCTTATGTAAATTTTCATTCTTTTATTAATAAATTGCTTAAAGTGACCGCGTTGGCTCAGGCCATGGATTGTTTCCCTCTTTGAGGGTTTTAACCACATCAACAATATTGGTGTATTGATCTATGATTTGTTTGTGAGCGGTTTCCTGTGGTGTTCTGTCTGAGAAACTTACCCTGTAAATTCCTACATAATTCAAATAATATATTATCTAATCATTACATTACAAAAACAATTAAAATAATCTGCCACACTATATTCACTTATATATTATCTATTTATTATAATATTAAAACAAACAATTAAAATAAACTACTACCCTTTATTTAATATATTATCTATGTATTGCCCTACAAAAACAATTAACCTAAAGGCATTTTTTTTTAAGTTTCCAATTTCATTAATAAACACTTCTATTTTCTCTATATGGTCTCAAGACCATGAATTAAATGTTTGTATGAAGAATAAACCCATAGCCGTGGATGCATATCGGAATATAATAATAGTGGAGATTATATTTACGGGCAACATTGCCTTCTCCACTTATCCCACAGGAGATTATAATGACATAACTTTTCCACTAACATGTATAATTTGAATTTGATTTTGAATTCAACTTTTACAACCATTATTATTAATGGAGTTGTCTAACGAGGTGGAGGAATTTCCCGAACGGTAAAAAATGGTTGGAATCCAGACAAAAAAAATTCAAAAATTCTTGTAGAGGCAATGTTTGAATCGTGTTTTTAATGGTGGAAATGGATTCAGCACCATCAAAAACATCTAGGACACCTAAAATTTTGAAGTTTAACAACTATAATTTGGATTTACAAAAATCCTTGCTAGATTTTTCTCTAAATATGACCAAAATTTCCATAACTTTCCGAGCAACTCCTCCACCTCGTTAGACTATGCTATTATTAATTTGATTTTGGCATTGTTATTATTATCGACCAATCACCCATGCCTTGGGTTGACCCATAAGTCGGCCATAACTAAAGTTGCATGGAATGGTCCACTTTGCAAAGAGAGTGTGGTTGGTGTCCCTTCTTTTGAATCCTATGTCCACTTGTGTTGTTGACCCGAGATGAGAGCATTAAATTTTGATGTCTTCATAGCATGGATATTCGGCTCCTTGTACTAAAATATACTCACATGGGATCCTATATATGACTCCTTTGTGCAAGGAATTTATGTCAAAGTGTTTCCCCGGCCGGATGAACGGTTAGATTTTGTGTATTGATATGTCAGCTTGTGTTAGCCTGTTTTTACATTGAACTTTGATGAAAAGGCATTAAAGCGATTCAGGCATGTTTACAAATCCCTTTAGCCTCAAGATTGTGTTTCTTCTTATGATATTGCTTACCACTACATAGAGAGTGATGCCGATTCTCATAACGGATTGGAACCACACTGAAAGCGAGTTTGTTTATTTTTAATAAAAAATATAATATATTTATAGCATTTATGAGAAACCTAGGGATGTCTTGCACCAAAGGGGGAATCTTTCTCCTTTCTCTTTTTTTAATACAAGATAATATATATTTAGAGTAAATTAAGTATTTTTTTTTTATGAAAATAAGGCCCAGCATAACCAAAAAAAATTATGATACAAGAGCAATTTTCAAAATTCGAAATTGGGTTGATTTTAATTTCACCACAAATAAAATTATCGAGAAATCTAATTAAGTGTTTTTCTCGAATTTTTATTTAGAGGTCACAGAGAGTGAAAACTGACTACCATATGTAAAAACCTCGACTTAGAATATACAAATAATTACATCAATTTATATGATTAATAATCAACACCCAACTATTTAATTATTTAACATATTTTTTACGAAAAACACGAGTAGAGATGACTTACCTATATTGACGATATTCCTTACTTGTGTTTTTGGAATTGAATGCTCTTTGAATTCTGCTAACTGCAACAAAGATTTTTGGGATGACTGTCCATGCAACCATAGGCTCAGCTGCACATAATCTTTCTATAGCTAGCCATCCCCGAGCCTTCAATCAACGTACTACTACTAGTGGATTTTTTGTCTCACAATACTCTTCTCTCAAGAGAATGGATGAAGGAATAGATGAATCTCATCATCCTTATCATCCATTAAATAGACCAAAATGAAAAGGGATCCACATATACACATTCTATATGTCAAAGTGTCATATTTTATTTTTTCATTTAAATTTTTACTTAATTTAATATTTATCTTAATTTAAGTCTTTCTTATTTTATTCTTTTTTACTTTTTGTTAACTTTACTTATTCTTACTATTTTATAGTTTTCTTTTATATATATTTATTTAGAACTCCAGCCATTGTTTTTTTTTATTTATTTATTATTATTATATTATATTCAATATTATTATTTATTTACTATTAATACTTTTTTTCTTAATTATTTACTATTTACTGATTATATCATCTTCTTTATTGTGTACTATTTATTTACTATTATTATTATTTCTTTATTGTTTTTTATTTATTTAGTAGTATCATTTTTCTTTTTTTGTTATTTATTATTTATTTATATTTTACTATATATTATATTATATATATTTTATTATTATTATTAGGGGGTATTATAATAGGCCTCAACCTTCCTCCTATTTTCTTGCACAATCCTGGAGGAAATTAGCCCCTAAAATGTAGGAGAATTCTTTATTTCTTTGCACAAATTATGAAGGAATTGACCACTTGCACCAATGCAAAACCTGTACACTCAACTAGCATACAATTGGCAATTACAATGTGCCTCTTCTTCTACTATAACTAAGTAATTCGAATTTCATGCATGACTAGGACTATTTTTAGTAAATTGATCAGCTAACCAAGAGATCAGTGAGTTAACAACAATTGTAACTACTCAACTAAACTCCTACTAACTCCATTAAACACTAGATCTTAGCTAACTGAGTTTAACTAACAATAACTCCACTAGATTGCTAAATTTTAGTAATCAACCCATGCACAACTCTACTTCTAGCCTCTCAAATTTACTGATTTATCTAGGATACAAGGCCATCTCACTCCAACTAACTTCAATCCAAGTCATCCTGCTAATGTGGAAAATCAAATTTCTCCATTTGACTAAGGCACAAGTCAAATGAATCATTTTCTTGCTACATTTTAATACCCCCTCTTAACAAGAAAATGGTTCTGCACCACCCCTATCTTCCTCTGGTGAAACTGGAATTTGCCTCTTAATAATACCTTTATCAAAATATTTGCATCCTGCTTCTCTATGGGAATGTACTGCAACATTATGATTCTCCTCTATACAAAATTTGTCAAGTGATGGTACCTAATATCAATGTGCTTGGACCTATCATGAAATAATAAATTTTCAGAGAAATTTATACAAATCTGATTATCATAATAAATCACAGTAGGATCCATCTCCTAACTGGAAAGACCAACACGTATTTTCCTCATCCAAATGGCCTCACATGATGATTGGCTAGTAGCCATATACTCAACCTCTTCTGAGCTAAGTGTTATAGATATTTGTTTCCTGCTATACCAGGAAATAGTTGTTGACCCAACAATCCTTTATAATAGACTCTCTTCCCAATCTACATCAGTGAAGCCTTGGAGCTTCACACCATCAATCCTCTTATATCATAACCCAAAATTTGTTGTGCCCTTGACTTATCTAAGCATATGTTTTATTGTTGCCCACTGAAGCTTGGTAGGCTTCACCATAAATTAACTCAATTGATCAACTGCATAACATATCTCAGGCCTTGTGTTCACCAGATACATCAAGGACCCCACCAGCACTCTATAGATGGTTGCATTTATTGCCTCTCCTGTAGAGTCATCATCCTTCTTCAAGTTGGTAGGTAGAGGAGTGTTCATAGGCTTACAGTCCTGCATATGAAATATCTAAATTATTTCATAGGTATACTTCCCCTGACCCACAAACATCTCTTCATCTCCCTACCACACCTCCAAACAAAGGAAGTAGTGCATCAAGCCCATGTCCTTCTTGAACTCTCTTGCACGGTCCTCCTTGCAAGACTAGATAAACTTCTCATCCCCTAGTAGTAACAAGTCATCTACATACATGACTAGAATGAGTAATTTTCCATCTACCACAATGTAGTAGAGGTTGCCATCTGCTTCACTCTTGCTGAAGCTCAACCCACTGAGATATGTATATATCTGAGTATATTGAGCTCAGGATGTCTGATTGAGACCATAAATGGCTCTCCTGAGTCTACACACGTGTATCCCTATCAAATGTCTTATATCCCTCAGACTGATATATGTAAATCTCTTCTTTAACCACTCCATTGTGGAAGGCAGCCTTCACATCCATCTAGTGTGTTATCACAAAACCTAGCCCTGATAGGCTGCTAATCAGGTAGACCTTGAGTAACTATTTCAAACCTAATTTAGGCTGAGGCTTAGCCTCCCCAACCTGAGAGGGATTTCTCACAAGATTAAAGATTTTGATAATGAATAAGATGGCTAACTCTACGAAAAAAATGAACAAGTGTAGGAGGTTGAAACACAATTAGAAAGTATCCATTGGGCTTATGGAGTCAAATATGCTTCAGTATTAACTTTACATAGAAGTCAGGGCATAAGAATTCAACGTATGGAGAATACACCAGATACACATAGGACCAATACAGTTTACAAATGTATGAAGGAAATTAGAGCACTGTTGGTGATTTCTAAGTAATCACACGTTCATACCACTGTAGATAATAGGAAGAAGACAATACAAGACATTCAAAACATCAGATTCCTTCTGATTCCTGAGAAGCAAAGCTAAATATTGTATTACTAAAAAGAGTCTTTACACAAAGCACAATATGAGAGCTTTTCTGAATAATTTTCCAACCCCTCATAAATTTCTCTTTCTCCTATATATAGAGTTCTTTACATAGCGGAGATTCCTCCTCCAGCATGAGGGGAACTCGAATTCTTCCTACTATGACACCTACTCATACTTAAAACTAACTAATAATATAACTGACTGTTGACTAACAGTTCTAGTGACCTAAAACAATTAGGAGTATAACTCCTCATCATGTTGGTAGTAGCATTAATTACAATTCAAACTCGTTCTCTGACAAATGGATTTCTTGAGCTTAGTTGTGGTGATGGTTTGAAACTGCCTGATGACTCTTGATGCCTCATCCCTGAACTGTTCCTGAAACTTAGGAAGTTGTTCCTATTTTTATGCTTTGGCCTCCACAAGGATCTTCGAAATCAATTATCCCCTTGGTTTCTTTTAATTGCATAAAAATGCATTTGATTATTTTGTTTTCCGTGCCATGTGTACCTTGCTCCAAAAAGACTTCCTTTTGTCCCTCAAAATTTGCCCATCGAATGATAATATGCAGCTACAATAGTTTTGTAGCGTGCTACGAAACTATTGTGCATTAGGCATCACCTACAGCAGTTTCGTAGCGTGCTGCGAAATTGCTGTGTAATTTCAAAAACACAGTATAAGACAAAAATTTAATTTTCTTGAGTCTTTCTTCTTCCTAAAATGGCTTTCTCATCTGTCATGAACCTGTTCAAAACTAAAAATTTAGATACCATTCTTCAAGGTAGGCATCAAAAGGTGATTAATCAAAATTTAGGACCTAGTCTTACTTGTTGTTTGATTTCTTCTTTAGCTAAAGACGTCCTTCATGCTGGCTCAACTATATCTTCAGATCTTCAATTGCCTCTTCATACATCTGATTCCAGCTCTCAGTTTTGCATTGATTCTTCTGATGTGTTTTGCTTCTTTAATTGTAGGGACTGTCTAGGTGTAGTATTGAGCATGACAATTGATCACTTCAGGTATTGAAATCATTTTGTCTTCCCATAGAGCCTCCATTTTATTAAAATGAGCTTCCTTGATTGCATTTTTTCTTGAGGTTTTTCTTAGTTTGGCAATTTCAAGATTTGCCAAATTCAATTTTCTCTTTAACTCTTCAAAAATACATTCCTCTTGCTGAGAGATGACTACCTTACCCCTGTCATTTTTATGCAACTGTGATGATGTTTCTGATGAAGTCATAAGTCCTTCATAAGATTTTGTTACCTCCCCTATTTCACTTGCTTCTGGCAGCGCCTCTTGAATCTCTTTTGAATGCCTTGTCATAGGTATTCTTGGCTTAAAAACAAATTTAGAAACCTGATCATCAAATTTGAGCTTTTTAGAGGTTTTGGCTTTTTTGGTTTTGCCTTTACCTATGTCTATTAAGTCTGCTCGAGCTAGAGGAGATTCAATGTAAATAGCTTGAAGCAAATCATTCAAACTTCCTTTTGAAACTGGGCTTCCCTCAGTAACCACTGTCTTACCTTTTTCTCTAGCTAGCTGGCTCTTGGTTACTCTTCTTTGGACTGTTTTATTAATAGACTACTCTTGTACCACTTCCTTGATCTGAACCTTCTTCTTCTGTGACTGCAAATATGACCTCAAGAGAAACTGGTATTTCTAGCACTCCAACTTTTGAATTCAAACAAATGAAATTGAAAGCGAAATCTTTGAAATAGCCTTGACACATGACACCTTTGAATCAATATAGGATTAATGATAGGTAAAACAAGATTGTTGACCTTATTTTCTAATGGGAACAAGACTCCGGTCTATGTTCTAGGCTCCTTAAACAAAACAATAAAAAAGACTTTGACGAGGACTGACTTACAACTTTGAAACCATACAAGTTGCTCAAAAAAAATTTGAAATTTTTTCAGTGATAATATAGTGGACCTTCCACCCCATCTATGTAGCTAATGTTATAATGGTTCTGATGGAGGAGTACCTTTCCATACGGGAAAATGTCTTTTCATAAAAAATCCTTCTACTTGTATGAATCCTTTGGTCACAAATCTAGCCTTATACTTCTCGATACTACCATCAACTGCATGTTTCACTTTATATATCCATCTAGAACCAACCACTCACTTGTTCTCTAGTCTTGGCACCACCTCCCATATTTGGTTCTTCATGATGGAGTCATACTCCTCCACCATGTGATGCAGTAGCATCCAGCTCAAGCACCATGACCGGGTGTCAATCTTTGCCAGGTCGAAGAGTTGAGTTAATATTTTATTGGTCTTTTATGTTAGTTTGACAGAATAGGAGGTACAATTTTTATTTTTATCTTAATCTCTAAATTAGTCAAAGGTAGGCTAATCGATTAGGGTTATTTACTTGTCTGTTACTAGCAAATCATGGATTAATAATTGTCCTGTTATTTTAAAAAGAAAATACAAATGTGTTTAAAAGGAAAATCTTGTCCTAAGGAAAGAACCGAATGACTAATAACAAAGTAACTGTAAAATATACAACCGAAAAACAACTATACAGTTTCATTAACTGGAACCATAAACATATAAATGTAACAACGAAAGTCATGTACGGGGTTCAGTACCTCTCGCACTCGAATAATATCAATAACAGAGAAACCAAATTTTGTCCATTTGTATGTCCTATTGTATTCTATTGTGTTTTCCAATTGAAGAATATCTGAACAGACAACCTACTGTATACAGATTATTGAGTTTAATTCCTTTTTCTTGTTTCCTGACAGAAAGAACCAGTTCTCATATCGAGACCGAAGAACGGATGCAATATGAGGGTTTATAATTCATTTGAAGCAAACAACGAAGATAGACCAAGAGTGATACGAAAATATTTGGCACAAGCCAAGCACCCACAGGCCGGATGAAAACTTCCAATATACCTTTAAATTGACAGTCATACAAAATTGCCGGAGCATCTACAACATTCACGCATATTCATAGAAAAACATCACAAGCAAGCTGAAGAATTATAATTGCAGTTCAGGCTAGGAATGCAGAGTTAACCAAAAGCACGACGACATGATCACATCCATATCATTCAGGTAAACCAAACCAAATTTTATTATATTTTCCTGAAGAATTTCTCTTTTGAAATTGCAATGACAAGCATATACCAATTACATAGCAGTACTGCAAAAGAAAGCCAAAGACGCATAAGCCGTGAACGGCAAACCATAGGTGAGGGTTTCAAACACCTACTCACACATAGCTACAGATGCATAAACCCTTGGACGACAAACCCTAGGTGAGGGTTTCAGAAAAAGTTGCGTTCCTCTACAAGAGAATTATAGTCAAAGAAAACCCCAAACAGTGGAAGCCCAGACTTCAAAAGTGACAAAACACCACTCACAGCGTGAGTCAATTAACAAGCATTGAGGGTGATGAACCCATACGACCAGACAGCCTAAGTTAAAACCAGACCGAGGGCTGAAGAAAATACAAAGAAGCAGAGCCTACCGAACAGGACCGAGGCATACAGTGCCGAGACCTCCAATCGCAAACCCTCAACACCTGCACAACAAATTACACACAGGTGTTAGAAATATATTGTTGCAGAAGTGAAACTATAGAGTCTAAAAGAGAGGAAACAATGGAAGTTGCATACAATTTACCTGAGAATTTGCAGTGAGAGTCAAAACCATACATTCCACCCAAGGTCCCGACTAATTGCGGAGACGAAGGAGCAAAGAAGGTCAAAAGCTGGGGAAGGAGAACCACAAATTGAAGCAAGGAAGGAGGAATACCTACGTTTCGAGCCAAGGACGAAAGAATGCCATAAATTCGAGCCTAAAGACAAGCCAATCACTAAGTTTCCAATAAGAACAAGAAATACCAACACATGACTTGAAATACGGTAGCCTGTTGAACCAACAACAGAAGGAAAACAAACCATAGCAGAAATATCACTTACCCAGATGGCTACAGGGCAAACCACACCTACCCAATGAACGTGATTTAAGAGCAACCATGCACATAGCAAGGAACCAGTACAGAAAACAACTAGAAGTGCACTCAAAACCCACAACAAAGCTGCATTTTCAAACTCGTAGAGCACAGCAGAACAAACCCTCGACAAGCCCAATAGCAAATGACCAAAATGAATGAAAAACAAAGGGTTTTGGCATAGCCAGGAGCGGGAAGACGCAAATCTAGACAAGTACTCATTCATAATTGTGTAATTGAATGCCACATAATAGAAATCCAAAATATCCGATGGTGTATTCCTCCCACATGTAACCACAACCGAAACATTTACCCAAGCACATAATCATAGCACGATCATTTTAATTGCCAAATTCTGTAAAGTATTGGGCTGGTTCCATCATAGTGGTATTAGAGCAGGTTAAAATTGATTGAAGAAATGGAAAGAGGCAGACAAGGTCGTGGCAGAGGTGTTATAAGGATCGCGGAGGAAGGACTGAGAGAGGAGATCATAATTTTTACTACCCATTTGGAGGCAGTAGAGGCAAGGAGGAGAAGAGACCCAGAGGTAGGCGATGATAGCGAAGAGGAAGCTGAAGCAGCAATGGATGGACTGGAAGGCGAGACCCTAGAAGTGAGATTGCTGAGGTCTGTTTTAGTGGCAAGTAGTAAACCCAAGCCAGAACTCCTAGCCTATGACAGCAGCCTATCTATCAAGGTTTTATTGGATTGGATCAGCGAGCTCGATAAGTATTTCGAGTGTGAGGAAGTCAATGACGACTATAGAGTTAGGTTCACTGCAACGAAATTGAAGGGACACGCAGCCCTATGGTGGGATAGTGTCCAGACGGAGAGAAAGAGATTGAACAAGTTGCTGACTAAAACCTGGTCAAGGATGGTGGCCAAGTTGAAGGGCAAATTTCTGCCAAAATATTATCAGATTGCACTACACAGGCAAGTGCAGAATATGAGACAGAAGGGAATGACAGTAAGGGATTACACGGAGGAGTTCTATCGAGTGAACTTAAGAGCTGGATATACAGAGGATACCGTGGAAAGAATAGCCAGGTATGTAAATGGGTTAAGATTAGAAATTTTAGATGAAATCAGTAATTTTATCTCCAAAGAATATTGAAGAAGCGCATCAGAGTGCAATGAAAGCTAAAGAGAAACTTACTAGAAGGCAGAATGCCCGGAGAGGACGAGGAGCCGGTAAGGGAAAAGGCCAGTCATATGGCAGAGGACGGACTGCTAGTAGTAATGAGGAAGGCAGCAGTTCCAGAGCTTCTGGATCAACGGACAGAGGTGATAATACGGGAGGCGGTAGGTCATCCCAGTGAGGCAGGGGAAATGGCCGAGGAAGAGGGGCTGGTTATCAAAGTTACAGGTGTCATAAATGGGGACACAGATCATTTGAATGTCCATAGGCAGATCAAGCTAGACAGAGGGGTTCATATGTTGCACAACTAGAGGAAGCAGTGGCGCCTCCCCAAGAAGCAGAAAATGCTCCAGAGATAGGGGAAGCCCTGGTGCTGCACAAGGTGTTGTTAAAACCAATCAAGGAGGTCACCGAATAGACACAGTGGAAGGCTTTGTTTAGAACAGTTTGTAAGTCACATGGTAAGTGTTGTAAGTTAATTATTGACAGCAGAAGTAATGATAACTTGGTGTCCACAGAGATGGTGGAAAAGTTGGAATTGAAGCGCTTGAAACATCCCATCCCTTACAGAGTCTCATGGCTACAAAAAGGCCATCAATTGTTGGTGGATGAATAGTGCGAGGTGGAGTTTCAAATAGGCAAATATAAGGATAAAGTTGTTTGTGACATCATGCTGACGGATGTATGTCACATACTACTAGGCAGGCCTTAGCAGTATGACAGGAAAGTGGTACACGATGGATTGACGAGCTGTTATAAGTTTGTCAAGGATGGAATCAAGCATATGCTTGTACCCATCAAAGAGGAAGGGACAACAGGGACAAGTGAACCAAGAGCATTGTTGGTTAGCGGAAAACAGTTTCTGAAACAAGTTAAGGACAGTGAGATGGGTTATGCAGTTGTAAAGAAAGGAAGGACATTGTTGTTGAATACAGAGGTATCATATTTACCTACAGAAATCCAGCAGAGGTTGCAGGAATTTATTGATATAGTGGTGGATGACTTTCCAGACAAATTACCCCCCAAAAGAAGCATAAGTCATCATATTGAATTCATACCCAAAGCCAGTTTTCTGAACAAAGCGGCATATGGAATGAGCCCCAAGGACAATGAAGAGATTAAAAAGCAGGTGCAAGAATTGCTAGACAAGGGACTGATAAGGGAAAGCTTGAGCCCTTGCGTAGTCCCAATGGTTCTCACTCCCAAGAAGGGAGGAGAGTGGCAGATGTGCATAGACTCAAGGGCCATCAACAAAATCACCATCTGGTATAGGTTCCCACTGCCACGGATGGATGACATGATGGATTGCTTAAGTGGGGCAGCATATTTCTCTAAGATAGACTTGAAGAGTGGGTACCATCAAATCCAGATACGAGAGGGAGACGAATGGAAGACAGCCTTTAAGATGAATGAGGGACTGAACGAATGATTGGTCATGCCATTTGGACTGAGAAATGTTCCCAGTACATTTATGAGTTTGATGAATGAGATGCTGAAGGAGTACATTGGGAAATTTGTGATAGTGTACCTGGACGACATACTAATTTTCAGCAAGACAAAGGAAGAAAACCTTCAACATGTACGGAAAGTGCTGGAAAAATTACAGCAGAATAAACTGCTAATAAACTTGAAGAAATGTACCTTTCTATAGAAGGAATTAATTTATTTGGGCTTTGTAATAGCAAAAAATGAATTGAAGATGGATCCAAAGAAGTTTGCGACGATAGTTAATTGGCCATCTCCGAAAAATTTATTCGAGGTACGTAGCTTTCATGGACTAGCGAGTTTTTATTGGAGATTCATAAGCAATTCTAGAGAAATTTTTGAACCTATGTTGGACACCATTAAAAAGGCCAGTGAGCCTTTTCGATGGACGGATGCAGCGGAGAGAAGTTTCCAGCTATTAAAGAGAAAGATTACTGAGAGGCCGATCCTGAGATTGCCAGATTTCAAGAAGCTTTTTCAAGTTCGCTGTGATGCTAGCGGTACGGCCATTGGATTTGTACTCAGCCAAGAGGATAAGCCTGTAGCATTCTTCAGTGAGAAGCTAAATGAAAGTCAACAGAAATATTCATCGTATGATAAGGAGTTCTATGTTGTTATACAAGGACTAAAACACTGGAGGCATTATCTGTTGGGAAACGAATTTGTGTTGTTTTCAGATAATTTTGCACTACAGTATGTTATGAAACAGCACAAGTTGAACCATAAACATGCCAAATGGGTGGAGTATTTGCAAAGTTTCAACTTCGTATTGAAACATATTAGCAGGCAGGGCAATAAGGTGGCGGATGCACTAAGTAGGAGAGCTTTACTTCTGCAAGAAAGTATTGTGCAAGTACTGGGGTTTGAGCACTTAAAAGACTTATACTAGACTGATACAGATTTTAAGGAGGCCTATGAGGCATGTTAGAATCCCTTGGTGAGAGATAACAGTCCATGGTTGGACTACAACTTACAAGAGAAACTGATGTTTAAAGGAGAATAGTTATGCATACCTGATTGCTCGATGAGAGACAATATTATTTGGGAGAAGCATAGTGGAGGTCTAGCCAGACATTTCGGCATGGACAAGACACTCGAGCAGCTCAGTCATTTCTACTTTTGGCCAAAGATGCGGAGGGATGTGTAGCGATTTGTGGCTAGATGTAAAGTGTGCTAGTTGGCGAAGGGTCACAATCAAAAAACGGGACTGTACACACCCTTACCTGCTCCAGGTAGACCGTGGGACTCAGTCAGCTTGGAATTTGTCTTATTTCTACCTAAGACACAGCACGGTTACGACTCGGTGATGGTAGTAGTGGACAAATTCTAAAAAATGGCGTATTTCATCCCTTGCAGAAAAACCAATGATGCCACCCATGTGGCCCACTTGTTTTTCATAGAGATTGTCAAGTTACATGGGTTGCCTAAGTCTATCCTGTCAGACAGGGATGTGAAGTTTACAGGACACTTTTGGCATACCCTATGGAAGAAAATGGACACACAGTTGAGTTACAGTTCTACTTATCATCCGCAAACCAACGGACAAATGGAGGTTGTAAACAGGAGTCTGGGAAACCTGCTACGAAGCTTGGTTGGAGAGAATTTGCATATGTGGGATCGAGTGCTTGCACAAGCAGAGTTCGCTTATAACGACTTGCCTAACCGCAGCATAGGATTCAGCCCATTTCAAATCCTATATGTCATGCATCCTCGCGGAGTGCATGAGTTGCGGGATCTTGGACTGCAAGAAAGGTGAAGCACAGATGGAGAATATTTCGCTAATGCGATGAGAGATTTGCATGAACAGGTAAAAATTAAATTGCAGGACAGTAGCTTAAAGTATAAACAGTGAGCAGATTTGAAGAGAAGGGAAGTACAGTTTAACGTGGGGGATGAAGTCCTCGTGCATTTGCGCAAGGAACGCTTCCCTAGGGGTGCATACAATAAATTAAAGTATAAGAAGATAGGACCTTGCAAAGTCCTTCAGAAATTTTCGGCAAATGCCTATGAGATACACTTGCCACCTGGAATAGGCATTTCACCTATCTTTAATGTAGCAGACCTGTTTCCCTATACCGCTGATCCAGAAGAAAAGGAAGAAGATGGAACCACACGGCCTACATGGAATACCCAAGATGGAGGAGAAGCTTGGATGATACATATGCCTTACGTTCAGCCTCCCGAGATCGAGCGCATTCTCGAGACTGAGGTGACTAAACAAACTCAGTGGAAGGAGTATCTGCAAGACCTAGTCAAGTGGAAGAACCGTCCTATTGAGGACATTTTGTGGCTTGATGCCAGGCAGATTGAGCAAACAGGTTCTTTAGTCGAGGAGCTCATGGACTGGAGTCATGATTTTCTTTTGCCCGGGAGCCTGATGTAGGAGCATCCAACTTAGGCACCATGACCAGGTGTCGGTCTCTGTCAGGTTGAAGAGTTAAGTTAATATTTTATTGGTCTTTTATGTTAGTTTGATAGAATAGGAGGTAGAATTTTTATTTTTATCTTAATCTCTAAACTAGTCAAAGGTAGTTTGATCGGTTAGGGTTATTTACTTGTCTGTTACTAGAAAATCATGGATTAATAATTGTCCTGTTATTTTAAAAAGAAAATACAAATGTGTCTAAAAGGAAAATCTTGTCATAAGGACAGAACCGAATGACTAATAGCCATGTAACTGAAAATCTACAACCGAAAAAGAATTGTACAGTTTCATTAAATGGAACCATAAACATATAAATGTAACAGCAAAAGTCATGTATGGGGTTTAGTACCTCTTGCACTCGAATAATATCAATAACAGAGAAACCAAATTTTCTCCATTTGTATGTCCTATTGCATTCTATTGTGTTTTCCAATTGAAGAATATCTGAATAGACAACCTACTGTATACAGATTATTGAGTTTAATTCTTTTTTCTTGTTTCCTGAGAGAAAGAACCACTTCTCATAGCGAGACCAAAGAACAGATACAATACGAGGGTTTATAATTCATTTGAAGCAAACACCGAAGATAGACCAAGAGTGATATGAATAGATTCGGCACAAGCCAAGCACCCATAGGCCGGACGAAAACTTCCAATATACCTTTAAATTGATAGTCATACAAAATTACTGGAGCATCTACAGCATTCACGCGTATTCAAAGGAAAACATCACAAGAAAGCTGAAGAATTATAATTGCAGTTCAGGCTAGGAATGTAGAGTTAACCAAAAGCACGATGGCATGATCACACCCATATCATTCAGGTAAACTAAACCAAATTTTATTATATTTTCCTAAAGAATTTCTCTTTTGAAATTGCAACGACAAGCGTATACCAATTACATAACAGTACTGCAAAAGAAAGCCAAAGACGCATAATTCGTGAATGGAAAACCATAGGTGAGGGTTTCAAACACCTACTCACACATAGCTACAAACACATAAATCCTTGGACGACAAACCCTAGGTGAGGGTTTCGGAAAAAGTTGTGTTCCTCTACAGGAGAATTACAATCAAAGAAAACCCCAAACAGTGGAAGCTCAGACTTCAAAAGTGACAAAACACCACTCACAGTGTGAGTCAATTGACAAGCATTGAGAATGATTAACCCATACGACTAGATAGCCTAAGTTAAAACCAGATTGAGGACTAAAGAAAATACAAAGAAGCAGAGCCTACCGGACAGGACCAAGGCATACAGTGCCGAGGCCTCCAACTGCAAACCCTTAATACATGCACAACAAATGACACATAGGTGTTAGAAATATATTATTGCAGAAGTGAAACTATAGAGTCTGAAAGAGAGGAAAAAATGGAAGTTGCATACATTTTACTTGAGAATTTTCAGTGAGAGTCGAAACTAAACATTCCACCCAAGGTCCCGACTAACTACGAAGACGAAGGAGCGAACAAGGTCAGAAGCTAGGGAAGGAGAACCACAAATTGAAGCAAGGAAGGAGGAAAAGTTGCATTTCAATCCAAGGATGAAAGAATGCCATCAATTCGAGC
Organism: Pinus taeda; assembly: GCA_000404065.3. Taxonomy (NCBI): domain Eukaryota; kingdom Viridiplantae; phylum Streptophyta; class Pinopsida; order Pinales; family Pinaceae; genus Pinus; species Pinus taeda. Next base: position 142,322 of record APFE031114526.1, read on the forward strand.
CTAGAGAAAATCCAATCACTAAGTTTCCAATAAGAATGAGAAATACCAGCACATGACTTGAAATACAGCGGCCTGTTGAACCAACGGCGGAAGGAAAACAAACCATAGCAGAAGTATCACTTACCCAGACGGCTACAGGGCAAACCACACTTGCCCAATGAACCTGGTTTAAGAGAAACCATGCACACAGCAAGGAACCAGTACAGAAAACAACCAGAGGTGCGCCCAAAACACATAACAAAGCTGCATTTTCAAACTCGCAGAGCACAGCAGAACAAACCCTCGGCAAGCCCAACAACAAATGACCAAAATGAATGACAAACAAAGGGTTTTGGCATAGCCAGGAGTGGGAAGACGCAAATCGAGACAAGTACTTCATAATTGTGTAATTGAATGCCACATAATAGAAATCCAAAATATCTGATGGTGTATTCCTCCCACGTGTAACCACAGCCGAAACATTTACCCAAGCACATAATCACAGCACAATCATTTTCATTGCCAAAGTCTGTAAAGTATTGGGCTGGTCCCATCACCATGGCATATACCTACACAGGTTGGGAAATTTCCTCCTCAAATGAAGAAGGCTCAAAATCAATGAGTTTTGTCATAGGTGCCACATAACTAGTATACATGTCAAGTGATCTCCTCTACCTATGCAAGGATGTAAGTGCTCCCACATGCTCCTATGCATCTTGTGCCAATCTGTCAACCTATTTAGTTCTCTTCCTCCCCTCTCTTGAAGGTTTTGGTCGAGTGGGTGCCTCCACTTAGCCTCCTTTCTGCTCCTCCACATGTGGTTACTCCACAACATCCTGAGGCTCCTCCTTTGGAGCTAGAAGCTCTTCCTTTGGTGGAATACTTAGATCTCTCTCTAAAGAGCTTCTCATAGCCTTATCCCCATCAAATATGACATCTCTCCTCATCATTGTCATCCTGAGTGAGGGAAAACACACCCAATAGTTATGAGGTGTCTTTGTGTATCCTACATAGATCCCCATCTCAGTTGTAGTCTCCAAAGTTTTTTTACTATCTTTGGAGACATGAAAATAGCTTGTAGATCCAAAAATTTGAAAATGGGATACATATGGCTTCCTCCCAGATAAATCTTCTTTGGGTGTGATCATGCCAAGTATTTAGTGATAGCTCGATTTATGCAAGTAAATTGTTGTATTACAAGTTTCTGCCCACAGACATAGTGGCATTACCTGATCACGCAACATTTCTCTTGCATCCCCTACAATGCTTCTATTTTTCCTCTCTCTCACCCCATTTCATTGTGGTTTGTGTGAAGCAATTATTTCTCTTATAATGCCTTCCTTGGAAAAAAATAATTTGAAAGCATTAGACATAGATTCTCTTCCATTATCACTTCACAGGGATTTAATTTTTTGTCGAATCTCACTTTCAACTAATGCTTTGAATTCAACAAATTTTGCATAAAATCATTTTTCTTCTTCATAAAATAGATCCCACACTTGTAGGAAAAGGCATCTATGAAAATTACATAATACATGTGCTTTGCAACTAAGATTGTGTAAAATATTCCACACACTTTTGAGTGGACTCACTCCAATATGGCTCTAGCTTTGATATATATGCCCTAGAAGGAGGCTTTGACATATTTTCCAATATTTCATCCCTTGAAAACATCATGTTAGTCAAGGGTGCATTTTGTAAGTCTTGTGGTGATCTGTTACATGATTTTCAAAGCTCCATGGTGTAGGTGACCCATGTGCCTATGCCATAGTTCTCCAACATCTCAACTCTAAACATGTTATGCGTTGCTTCTCAATGCAACGCATGCATCCACCTCTAGCTTGTAGATATTTTTCACTCTAACACCATTTTTTTTACTTATCTAGTAGCAACATGCTTTAGCTAAGTTATCCCCTTATTGGAGATCACATCATATCCTCTGTGTTCAAGTACAAATACATAAATTAGATTTTTCTTCAGACCATGCACATACATTACATTCTTCAGATGAATATGGGAGACTGACTTCCTCTTAAAGGTGATAGTACCAATACCTTTGGAGCTATACCTCCCATCATCCCTTAGTTCTATGTGTAATTGTAGCTCCTTCTCCTCTAGGTTGTTGAAGAACTCCTTAGATCCTTTCATATGAAATGAGGCTTCAAAGTCCAAGTACCATACACATCCTCATATAGTGATTCCCATGCATGCAATGAGGGTAAAATCCAATTTGAATTGTGATGTGAGAGGATCACGTCTTACTCCTCCTACAAGCTTCTTCACTGATTTCTTGTGCGGACAGTTGGTTGTGTAGTGTCCATATTCATGGCAATGAAAAAAAATAATTTTGTTGAGGTCTTTCTTCTTTCCATGGTTATGGCTAGATTATGCCTTGCCTTATGCCTTCTTTCCTCTACTTGCCCAAAAAAAAATCTTCCTCCTTAGGTTTGGATGTGACACCATCCTTAGTGTTTCTTCTGATCTCCTCCTACACCAAATCAAACCAAATTCTCTCCCAATCTGGTAACTTATCTCTTACATTAACTGAATCCTGATAGCTTTTACAGTATTTCTAAAGGCAAAGGAGTGGTAAGCTCAAAATTTCATATGATGGCACATGTTCTCCCACTCCTCCAAGTTCATCTCAAACCTTAGTGAATCTGAATAGGCACTGAGAAATGGTTTCCTTTTTCTTCATTTGAATGCTTTTGAGTTTATCTCTCAATGCCAATTTCTTGACATCACTACCACTATAGAATAGATTGTGAGAGTATTCCACATTGCAAAATAAGTCCCCTTTCCATGCAAGTTCAAAACCACATGATCTCTAACACCCTCCATAGTAACCCCCCCCTGGCTTTTGTTATGTATTTCTTCCACTAAGAAAGTGCTTGAGCATCTGATGCAGTTGGTTTTGGAATATCAGCTTGTGTATATTCCCATACTCCACTGTCATCCAGGACAACTTTCATCCTGTCTTTCCAAGCATAAAAATCAAGGAGCCCTCCAATGCATACTCAAGCCTCAATACATTGAAAGACATGTTTCCTATACTTAAGAGAATCTACACAAAAAACTCAGCAAATCAAAATTTCTCTGAGAGAATATCTGGAACAAAGTTTCTATGTAGTCTTCCATGACTCTGATACCATGTAAAAATTGCAAGAAATTTTCTACTGCTAATGAAATCGAAATGAAATCAAGAGATAGAAATTTCTTCTACTATTCTACAGTAAGGAAAACACATGATAGAAACACATGTAACCATGAAAACACAATGAACACAATGATTTTATAGGGGAATGCAACTAGGAAAATCCCCTTTGCTGCTTTGTTATAATTCATATGAGAATATGGGTCAATTACAATGTTTTGCTTCAATCCAGAAGTACACCCTACACTACAATTATGATCTCCTGCTCATTGACCTGATTTGACCAACACTTAGGCAAAATAGGCCTCACCCTTCCTCATATTTCCTTGCACAATCCTGTAGGAAACAAATGCCTAAAACATAGGAGAATTCCATATTTCCTTCCACAAATTCTAAATGAATTGACCACCTGCTCCAATGCAAAACCTGTACACTCTTGAACTATTATACAATTGGCAATTACAATGTGCCTTTTCCTCCATTGCAACTAAGCAACTCAAATTTCATGCATGACTGGGACTATTTTTAGTAAACTGATCAGCTAATTGAGAGATTAGTGAGTTATCAGTTATTGTAACTACTCAACTGAACTCCTACTGACTCTACTAAAGGCTAGAGCTTAGTTAATTGGTTTTAACTAACAATAACTCCGCTAAATTACTAAATTTTAACAATTAACCCATGCACAACTCTACTTCTAGCCTATAACTCAAATTTACGTATTTAACTAGGAGATAAGGCCATGTCGCTCTAGCTAATTGCAATCCAAGTCATCCTGTTGATGTGGAAAATTGAATGTCTCCATTTGACTAAGACACAAGTCAAATGAAGCATTTTCTTACTACATTTTAATTCAACCATATATAATATATACATAGTTGACATTAAAATATTTTATCAAACATGGCCATTGAAATATTTTAATTATGGATCACATTTTTTATATTAAAATTATATAGAGAGAGAGAGGGGCAAGGCGGGGGATATATGTTTTCTATTTTCAAATATGATTGGAGCATGTATTTTATTTTAATTTGTAGAATGTGATATATATATATATATATATATATATATATATAATATATATATAATATATATATATCATTTTTATTTTTTTTTGTAAACTGCGGAGGGACCTTTCTTATTCTATTTATGCAAATCAAAAACCATTACATATACGTAGTGGCCTCAACCCGCCCCGAAGGGAAACTGGGTATATTGGCCACCTTAGGTTCTTTACTGCCATCCAAAAATAGAAGGTCTTAAGCCTACTTGTCCACGCTAAATAAACTAAACATTCATAGAGACTGCTAATTTTCCTTATCTTGATTCTATACTTATCAAAAAAAACTTAAGTGTCTAAACTATTATCTACTATCTTCATAAAAACAAAATTGAGATATATTCTATCGAAACTATGCCTCCTTTCCTGGCTGCTGCTCCATTTCCTTCTTGATGTCGGGGTGGCATTGCTTTAACTGCTGCTGTATTTCATCCATCTTCTTGTCCTACATTAACAGAGTAATCTGGATATTCCTCAGTTCCTTCTTGAGATTTGGAATCCCTTGAGATAGTTCAGCCATTTCCATGGCTACTTGTTCCATTGCCTTGGCGAGCAGTCCCTTCATGACCCAATAAACGTGCAGTGCTTGTTTATGTAGGGTCATGCGGCCTCTCGTATTACCAGGGTCCGGGAGAAGGTAAACCCAATCTTCCATCTAAGGATCAGATTGTCCCTGAATAGCCTCCTCCTCCATTTGATGAATTATCCTTCTGACATATTTGTTGGTATTCTCATAATAGGCTCTTTCTGCAAACTGGACTTTCTTCCCCACAGTTCTTCTGGTTTTTCCAACATAGGTTGGTGCTTGCTCTTCCTTGTGGCTTCCTGCTCTTCCCATGCCCCATCCTTGCTGGCCCCTCCATCCTCCCCTGCCTCTTTTTCTTCTGAAGTTTCCTACCTCTCCTCGCTTTCTCATGCCCGAAGCACTACCAGTTTCTCTGGCTTCCCCTCGCTCACGGCCCTACCAATCCTTGACCTCTCGATTCTCCTAGCTTTCCTCTGTCTCGTACTCCTCGCTCCTTCCCCGTTTAGCTCAAGATTGCTGTCTATTCTCCTCATCCGATTCATACATTTCGACTTCATCCTCTGAGTCGTCCGGGACCATAACAATTTCCCCGCCTGCTTCTTCATTTGCCACACCTTTTCCCTTCTTTTCCCAGTTGCTGCGTTCCCTGGTGGCATCAGTCTCCTCGCTTCTCACTCTCCTTCTGGTTTCCATTTTCCCCGTCGTCTCTGCTTTGGTCTCCTTAGTATATTGTTTGCATTGCCTTCCCTTACAACTGACGCTCTCCCTCACCACGCTCTTCCTTTCCCAAGCTTCTCGCTCTTCCCTTCGCTTCTGTCCTCCTTCGTGCCACCCTCCTTTATTCATCCTCTCCCTCCGATTTCCACCTGTGATCTTTGCATGTCTGCCTTTCCACCTATTCTTTCGATTATTGCTTATGTCCTTTCGCTCTTCGATCGTACCTGCGGCCTCACCTCCCTTGTCTGACGCCTGGTCATCTCCACCTCCCTTCATCCCCAATCTTTCTCTGATCTACCTTGGAGCGTGATCCTACGTAATTGTCCGGCTACTCCAGCCTATCATTACCTGGCCCTCCACTACCCTGAACACCTTTTGTGCCTGCATAAACTTAAATGCTATGCCCACCGCCAAAAACACCCCAATTGGGGGTCTCTTGTAATCATTCTTATTGTTTTGTAGATTCCTCATGGTCTTGTTTTGTTATAATTGCCAGTTCCTCCCATCTTGGGTTCTCCATTACTATCGGCCATCTGTTGTCAATCTTCCCTTCTTGATCATTACTTCCCCAGTTTGCGAGAAAGTCCGCCGCCATATTTCCTTTCCTTCTGACGTGGTTAATAATTTTATAGTCTATCTTCTTTAACAATTCTCCCAAATCTTGGACTATCCCAGTTGTTCTCCAGCTGCCCACTATATGTTCCCAATTTTTCCCATTATTGAGTTTTCGGAGCATCTCTATTACCACCTGAGAGTCTCCTTCTATCTCTAAATTCCTGTAGCTGTTCCTCACCGCTATCCTTAAACCTTGGTGAACCGCCCACAGTTCAGCTTCGTTGTTAGTCATTTCTCCTCCCCACTCTGCATATACCCATCTGATGTTTTCCTCACTGTCTCTAAATATTCCTCCAAAGTCGGCGTTCCCTGGGTTCCCTTTGGAAGCCCCATCGAAGTTCAGCTTAATGAATTTCTCTTTAGGATATCTAAACTGCTCTAAAATATGAACCTGTTTATTCTGCCCGTTCTCTTTCTTGGGATATAGCATATCGTATTTCATATTCAATTTTATTAGGATATGTCCTTCCTCCTGATTTGTTTTCCATTCTTCCTCATCCCAATCTTTAACAAGGATCGTTTCCTTGATAAAGCTTAGATCTCTCTTCCATATTTCTTTTGGTTTAGTATGTTTATCTAGAAAGATCATACGGTTTCTTTCTTTCCAGAGGAGCCAGATCATGAACCCCACTGTCAGGGCCCAAGCCCTCTTGAAAACTTTGCAGTGGAAATTTTCTTTATTCCATTGAAAAATGGTTTTTTTTATATCCCTAGGGTCTCTCTTTTCTTTTGCATATAGCTTTCTTGTCTCTTCCCAGATTTGCGTGGCATACCAACAGTTATTCAAAATATGATCCTGAGTTTCATTTTCTTTATTGCAGAGGCTACATTTTGAAGGACCGAGGAGGCCTCTCTTTTGTATTTTATCCCATGTTAAGATTCTTTCTTTTCCAACAAGCCAAGAAAATAAGGCTATCTTTGGCCACCATTTACCATCCCAGATGATTTTCCACTCTATGCTTTCCTCTACCCTCTCCTGATATCCCATCAAGTAATAGGCTTCCTTGACTGAGAAGGTATCTTTCATTGTTTTTCCCGACCTAAGAATATCTTCCCGATTTCTGACTTCTATTTTCCTTGATTCAACTTCTTTTAAGTATTCTTTTTGTTGTTCTTGATTAATGTTTTCATCCCATTCTTCTGGCCTACTCCATTTTCTACATATTCCATCTATCTCTCCTTCTTTCCAGTAATCCTTTACATATTTGCTCCCCTCCCTGAGCGCCTTTTGTTGTATATTCTGAAGTGTTTGGATATTAGTAAGTTTGTCTCTTTGTTGCCACCCCTCATCCCAAAATCTAGCATTCCTCCCTCCTCTTATTTCCCAGAAGGCATGTATGTTTATTATATTCATATTCTGGCATGCCAGGTTCCAAATTGTGGAACCTTTCGGGGTCTCTTCCAGTCTAAGGATTTCTTACGTAGTTTTTGGCATGTTTTACTTGTGAATCCATATATTCTTCCATAGATCATTGCCTCCTCTCATCCACCGCCACCACAATTTTGCTCCCATCACCCTATTTAATATTTTCGGGTCTCTTAATCCAAGGCCTCCTTCCTCTTTTCTTT
>APFE031114526.1:151771-194008 GCA_000404065.3 Pinus taeda
CCAGCTTGCCATTTTATTTTTGAGTTTCTCTATAACCTGCTGCCAATTTACCATTCTTGTGGGATGAATATCTATCTGGTTTCCCAGGTACTTTGTTGGAAGCTCTCCCTGCCTGAACCCTAGCGTCCTAGTAAGATGAGATTTGACTGATTCCAAGGTGTTAAAAACAAATGTACAAGATTTCTCCTTATTAACCTCCATACCTGAAGCCTCCATAAATAGATCCAGGATTCTTTTCATACCCCTAACTTCTTTTATTGTTGCTTCGCAGAATATCATTATGTCGTCCACAAACTGCTGATGGGTTATGGGAAGATTGTTCCCCCACAACCTTAAGCCTTTGATTTTTCTTTCCCTCTGCTCCTTTTTAAAGTACCTCCCTAACCTCTCAGCGGCCATTATGAATAAGAAAGGTGAGAGAGGATCCCCTTGTCTTATTCCTCTTGAAGCATTAAAGGTTGTTGAGGGTATCCCATTTATTAAAATTGAGAAATTCGGTGTTGATATCATGTTGTACACCCATTCTATCCATCTATTATTGAAACCGAATGTCTCCAGGACTCTTTTAAGGTAATTCCAGTTCAAGCGATCAAAGGCCTTGGACAAGTCTAGCTTGATCAGCATTCCTTTCTGCTTCTTCTCTTTTAGGGTGTGGATGACTTCTTGAGTTACAACTAGTCCGTCAAGAATTTGTCTTCCCTCAACAAACCCTGTTTGTTCTGGTGAGATTAGGCTTGCGAGGAGAGGTTTTAGCCTTTTCGCTATTAGAGTGGCTATAATTTTGTAAATCACATTACATAATGCAATTGGGCGGAATCCCTGAGCATTTTCAGAATTAGCATTCTTAGTGATCAAAGTAAAGAAAGTCGAGTTTATAGTTGGCCATACCTTTTGCTTCATGCGAGATTCTTCTACTACCTCCAGGAGATCCTTACCCAGAAAGTGCCACCCTGCTTGATAAAATTCCACGGTATAACCATCCGGTCCTGGTGCTTTGCCTTTCTTCATATTCATCACTATTTCCTCTAATTCTTCAATAGTCGCTGCTCGCATCAGTGCTTTGTTCTGTTCAGCTGTTACTATCTTGGGAATTTCCTTGCATATATTCTCAATAGCTTCTGAATGATCATTTTGAGATTCGGTCAGGATATCTTTATGATATTCGACCAAAACTTTCTTGATTCCTTCTTGTTCTATTATCCTTTCCCCTACTTCATTTTTAATGGATAGAATCCTGCTTCTCTGTCTATGTTGTATCATGGCCTGGTGAAAGAACTTGGTGTTTGTTTCTCCTTCTCGAAGCCAGTTGATCCTGGATTTTTGTTTCCATAGGATCTCCTCCTGCTTCCTCCTCTCTTCTAGTTTACTTATTATGATTCCTTCTGCCTTGCAACTTTCCTCTGTTCTTCCTTCTATTATTATTCTTTGCTGAATTTCTTCCATTTCTTGTTCTAGTTTCTATTTCTCCTCCATTATGTTCCCAAACTCTTCTTTATTCCATTTTTTTATCTCCCCCTTCAATTCTTTTAGTTTTAGCTTAAAAGTGTGCATCTTTCCTTTTCCTTGTATTGTACTTTGAGTCCACCATTCCTCTGCTTTTACTAAAAACTGGGGGTTCCTAAGCTAGAAGGACTCGAATCTGAAAGGCTTTTTCCCCGAATTTTTCTTTATATCTATCTCCAACCTGACTGGCCAATGGTCTGATCCAATAGCTAGCATTATTTTTTCTTCTACAAAAACATCTCGATTCATGATTGATTCCGATATAAGGAATCTATCTAGTCTAGAAGCTATCTGATTTTTCCCCCTCTTCGGTTATTCCATGTAAAAATGCCATTAATTGTTTGTATATCCACTAACCTCTGTTCTGTAATCATCTCATTAAATATATCCATAAACTGAACCAGTCTCCTTATTCCTCCTTTATTCTTATCTATTGTTCTAATCATATTAAAATCCCCTCCTATTATCCATGGTGTTTCTGGATAGAGCCTTCTAGCATCTTTCACATTCTTGAGAAACCTATCCCGTTCTCCTGGTCTATGCAGTCCGTAGACTCCTATAATGAGAATTCTCTCTGCTGATCCTATTACTCTGCATAGTCTAATGAGGACTCTAGGTAGACTTATCCAGTTTTCAAATATTATCTCCTCAGGGTTCCACATGATTGCTAAACCCCCTACTGTACCATTTGCATCTTGTCCCATTACTTCTAGTTTTTTGATTATTCCTTCCATCTGTTGCATATTAATCTTTGTTTCTTGGATTATCATGATCCCAGGCTTGTCTTTCCTCAATATCTCTTTTAAATACCTCTGTTTTCCTTTGCTATTAAGACCCCTAATATTCCAACTTGTGACTATCATTTATAACTTCTTGGTTGGTTGTTGGAATACCTCCGATAGAGGTATAACCTTGCCTGAGTTAACCAGAATTTCACCTACATCTTGTATAGTCTCATTCATTGTTCGTCTGCCTCTCTTTCTGCCCCCTTTGCCAATGCCTTCCATTCCCAGGTTATTATTTTCATATACCCCTATTTGTCCTATTAGATCTTCCAATGCTCTGCCTTTTTTTTCTTTATACTTTTGGAATGTATCTTTATATAATTTTTTCTAATTTTCCGGTATAAATCTTTCATCAAGATTTTTCCATTCCTGTAACAATTTCCTCATGATTCTTTCCTCTTCAGTCCCAGTGTCCTTTTGTAGCTCTATCTCCATCTGGGTTTGCTCTGTTATTATCTCCAGGCTTACCCCTGTCTCTTCTTCAGTCTCCTTGATCTGTATTGTTGCACTATCTTTTGTCTCTTAACTAACTTCCATTGGTTCGCTCTCATTCTCATCTTCTTCGAGCATTTTTCCTGTGTCCTCTTCTTCGGCCTCCTGAAGGGCGTGAAATTTGTTTTGACTTTCTATTATTATATGATTTGTTTTTTCTTGTATCTTTATTCCTTCTTTCCTTGATTTTTTCCTTCTGCTAACCTCTTGGAAACCTGTTTGTCCAGCCTCTGCTCTCTTTGTCCTTCTTTGTTCTTCTTCCTGCTTTTTTAAAATTTCCTCTTCTTTATTTAGCGGGCATTGCTTGAAAAGGTGCCCGTATTCGTGACACCTTGTGCACCTGAAAGGTATGTGTTCATAATCCAATGGTTGCTGCCGTATCTCATCCTGGTACTCTAGCTCTATGTATTCTGGCAACGGCTCTGCTATATTCATGTAGACACATATCCTTGCATAGGACGTATACTTCCCCCTTTTTTTCGACTCAGCCACTTTGACAAAGGTCCTGATTGAATTACCAATTCCTTCAAGAATATCAGGGTCCCAAAATTCCACCGGTAGGCCGAATAATCTGACCCAGATAGGTGCTGCTAGCATTTTCTCATTTTCTGGGTTATATCTTTCTTCCCAGTGTCTCATGAACAAGCCGACATTATTCATAAAGTATGGTCCTTCCTCAAAAGTTTTTTCCTTATCTTCCAGGTTTGCAAATATTACTGTGAAAAACCCTTTCGCTCCTAACTTTAGATCTATGTGCCCTTTTGGTTTCCATCGCTGTTGCATCCATTTTACTAGATCCCTCTCAATTGGCCAAAACCCTATAAACTTGCATATCAAAGCATGATCCCTCATATAGCATCTATATTCTTCAAGTTTGTTATTTGGTATAACATACCTTGGTTTTTCATGTGCTCTTGGTAAGCATCAGCCTCCTGTCTTGGTTTGCCACTGGTTTCCTAGAACCGATGCCTTTCTGTTGCTCCCCCTTGGCTTACTCTGTGATCTACTCCTGCTTGCTTCTCCTACCACTATATTTTTGTAGGAGGGGATCTCTCCCCTCCCCTTCCTGCTTTCCATTGCTTCCTTTAGCTCAGACCAGATTTGTTTACGCCTTACCGCGTGCTTAAGGTTTTATTGCTTGATTCTTCCCGCAGAGAACCGCCCTTCTGGTCGCCTCCTCCTCTATCGGCCTCCCTTGTTGGCTTCTGCAAACCCTAGTGTTTCAAACCCTATCCCTGCTTCGCGCTTCAGACCGTTCATTGCTCCCCCATATCAATCACTTGTAACCTATATATATATATATATAATTTAATATGATTTATATATGTTTTTATCCATTAATAGATTATTCAAGGGAGATTTGTAATTATTACATTTTAATATGGCGTTATATATAATGCTTTACAAAATTAATAATAAAAATTAATATATAGAAAAAAAATGTAACATTTTATATATATATATATAGTATATATATATAATATTAAAAAAAGAGAAGTCCTATATGATATTTTTTAATGTAACTATGTATTTACAATATAAACTATTATATATATATAATACTTTCACTATTATAACATTTTTTAATTATATCAAAAGTATAAATGTAACATTTTAAAATATGTATAAAAAATAAATTATATAGAAAGAGAATCCTATATATTTTTTTATATATATCAATCTAATATATATATAATTGAAGTGTTATATGGTTAATCCTATAAATAAAATATTTTATTATGATCAATATATTTATTATTATTATTATATATCATATCTTAATCATGATTAAAAAATTAATGAATTAAACATCTTCCTTTTATTAAGTAAGTATTTTTTAACTTTTAATTTTAATTTGTGGATTATATATATTATATATATATTATATATATATATATATAATATATATAATATATATATATATCTTTCTCTTATTGATCATAATAAAATTAATCAAATTTCAATTTTTTGTTTGGCAAAATAACGGAACTAGCTGCAGAAAAAACGGAAAGCGAAGATAGGGATTTTCTACTCAGTAATGGGGTCTAGGGCACTGCCACCATTTTCCATCCCTTGGACAGCTCGTGGGGATGCATGGATACTGATGCATAGGGTCGATGGCGGATCTAGTGACCCAAAGGGGGATTATCTGAGGAACCACTTCGATGGGAACAAGCAGGGCTGATTTGCCGAACAGGGGTTCTTTATTCCTTTGAGTCCATAGAGGTTGAATCATTTTGGATGATTGGGCTACCATGGTTGTTTCATATGGATTTATGGTCCAAAAAGACTGTATATTCCCCCGGGCACAAAGCATTTGTTTACTACCAAATTGGTGAAACACTTCCCAGTTGGGGCTTGTCTATGACTGAGGGAATTGCAAGGGGGAATGGATCAAGCGGGGGTACGATTGGGCAGCTGGATCACTAGGAACACAACACCACATTGGTGGTAGGACCATCTAGTTGATTACTCTCTGCAATAGTCGGCTACAATGATATCCCACCCCATCTGTGATTCAAGATCAAAGGTATGCACGTGCCCTGGTCGGATCTATGTCATGGACCATATATGGGGGCACAAAAAATTCTCCCTTCCAACTTGCAAGTGTTGAAAATAGAAACAAGAAATGCTAAAAATAGCATTTCAGGATATACTCCAACTCTGTTGGAAATAGAAAAAAATAGAAATGCTAAAAATAGCATTGCTATCAATAGCATTTCAGGATATATTCCAATTTTGATTTGTCCTTGAATCAAAATTGAGAATTAGAATTCAAATTTAGTCTCACTAGCTATTTGAAAAATAATTAATTAATTCATCTTGAGTTAATTACTTGGAGAAATTCAAACATGAAGTATTTGTGAAGACATGCAACAGTTATCCCTTTGATTGAGGAAGTTATCCCTTAATTAAGGAGATAAGGATGAGTTGTAATTAGTTAGCTCAGTTAACTAAGTTAATTCCACTTAAATTAGTTCCAAACAGTTGGAGGAACTAATTGTGAGTTCAGTCAGTTAATGCATGCATGCATGCAACTAGTGTTCTCCAGATAACTGAATATTCTCTCATAAATAACCAATGCATTTCAATTCAGAGAAAGACCGAGTTGAGATTAAAGACAGGGACATTGTATTATCTATTGGAGGAATTTTCCTATAAAGGAAACTCATCCATCTAAAAGGAATCAACTCCTTCAAGATTGCGCAGTTATTTCAGAGGTCAGTGTTGTGTGTGAGGTGAGAATCACACAAGTTGTAGCTAGAGAACCCAAGAGAAACTGCACAAGGAAATAAGAGGCTTGGAGGACTCAAGGAAGGCATATGTGTTGTATATTCTGTCTATGAGCAACAGTGAAGGATTGTACTGAGAGCTAGATAGCTTGAGAGCTAAAGCTTTGCGTAATCCTATGATATTTCCACTTGTATGATAATACAGATAGTTGGGTTTTTAGATGAGGCTTTCCCTGGAGTATTCTTCTATGTTTCATGTGTATGATTTCTTCTTCTTTGTTATATGTGTTCTGATTGATCTTGCTCAAATTGATTAAGCTTCCGCAAAGTTTGATAGTAGAAGTAGATCAAGTATTTTTCTTTAGTTACATTGCATTATCAGGTGATCTATAGAGAGAATATCTACATGGTATCGAAGCAAAGGTGATCAAAGTAGAGAACAATGTACAAAGAAGGGAGAAGTTCGAAGTTTGAAGTTCTTGATTGTAGGTACAGAATCAATTTCTTATCACATCTCAAAGTTCACCAATGGCGTTCAATGGGTTGAGACTCAAGTATGCCCTGGATGGAAGCTCGAATTATATAGCCTCGAAGGATTGCATGGAAGTGGTATTAGAGGACAACGGTTTGAAGGACTTCATTGATCAAGAAGTCCCCAAGCTAGCAGCAGCTAATGCCCAAGAATTGGCGAAATGGAAGAAATGTGTGGAGAGAGAGAGGAGGATTCTTCTGGAGGGAGTTTGAGACCATATTGTCTGGAGTCTCCATGCGAAGGAGACTTTGTCTTCAATGTGGAAGACATTGAAGGATCTATATCAGAACAACAGTGACCAGAGGAAGCTGGCGCTGAAGGACAAGCTTTGAAAAATCAAGTGTGAAAAGGGCAACACAATCTTTACATATCTAAACAAGTTCACCACCTGTAGAGATGAGCTTGGAAGTGTAGGAATCACGATAGTCGATGATGACATGGTGAGTCTTTCTCTCCTCAGTCTTCCTAAGAGCTGGCATAGCTACTAGGACTCAATGAATGGAAGAGAGAAACTGCCAGATTGGGAACGACTGTGGTCGGATCTGATGCAGGAGGAGCACTAGAGATGGTTCTTCATCCAAGGAGGATGAAGAAAATCTAGCCTTGGCCAGTAAGGCAAGGAAAGGGAAGGAGAAGGATTCTCATTCCAAATCGAGTTCTTCTCATGGAGGGAAGAATATTGACAAATATAAAGTGAGATGCTTTAATTGTCATGGGGTGGGCCATTATGCAACTAATTGTCCATTGAAGAAAATCCAAGAAGGGATCCTCGGAAGGATCTAAAGGTGAGGCATTGGCCTCTCAGTTTGAATTGGATTTTACCCTCATCACATGCATGGTTTCATTGATGATGAGTTGTGGTTGGTTTCTTGACAATGGAGCCTCATTCCACATGACCAGCGATACGATTTTTTTCAGTACCTTGGAGGAGAAATATCTCCAGATGCGTATAGAGATGGGTAATGATGAAAAGTATAGTGTTTTAGGAGTGGGCATGATTGCTTTTCAAAGGGAGAATGGAGCACTCATTACCTTGACAAATGTGAAGTATGTGCCAGGACTGAAGAAGAACTTGGTATCGGTCGTGATGTTGGAGGACAAAGGCTACGATGTTGTCTTCAGTAAGGGAAAGGTTTTCCTTAGACACATCACCACAAGACAGGTGAAGCAGATTGATTCACGGGTACAGAACCTGTATGCTCTTGACGTTCAAGATGCATGAAAAGCCTTGAGGAGCAAGGCAACTATTAGAGACTTGGTGGCTAAGAGGGAGAGTACATTACCTCTCAACATGCAGTGCTAGAAGAAGTCTCAAACAATTGTGGAGGAGCCACAATTGGTGAAGCAACTTCAGGAGGTTGTGGAGCAACCATAACTAGAGATGCTGAGTGGAGACTAAGTGGAGGCATCCACTCATGCAGAGACCTCCAGTAGGGGGAAATTTCGATCCAAATCAGCAAAATGATCACATGCAGGCATACCTCTAGGTGTGAGGTGGGGTGATGTGAAGTGATAGTCCCAAGAGGGCTGAAATAGGGGCAGGATCCTTGAGGTACCCAACCTCTTTGATTAGATCTTACTACGAGAGCCCCAGCGAAGAGTAGCAAGACTGGCTGAGTGGGTAGAGACAGATACAGATGGAGCGGTAGAGGGAGCTTCAGCATCCGAGGGTGTTTCTAGCCCAACAGGGAGGTCAGTTGGGAGATCAATTACTTACTTCTTAGTAACTAAGTTGGAGTGCAACATTGGGCAGCACAATGCAACATGATGAGAGGAGGTGTAGTGCGGATGCAGTGCTGGGAGTTAGGATCGGCAACAACATGGATGCAGCAGGAGGAATCAGTGGGATTAATGCAGTCAGATATCAAAGTGATAGAAGCTAGAGCAGTCAAATACTGAAGAGCATAGAGGTGCAGAGTTTTCAGTCGACAGAGGCAATAGCAGTCAGAGACTTTGATGACAGATGCATCATACTAATTTGGGTTGGATATTTTTTGTTTCTAGAGTTGTTGCAACAACAACACTTGAGAGAAGTGTTGCATGTAGAACACTCCAAAGGTTCAGGATTGGGTTCGAGTTGAATGCCTTTCTTATTGAGAGGGAGTGCGAAAATAGCAACAAGAAATGATAAAAATAGAAATTCTAAAAATAGCATTGCTATAAATAGCATTTCAGGATATACTCCAACTCTGTTGGAAATAACAAAAAATAGAAATGCTAAAAATAGCATTGCTATAAATAGCATTTTGGAATATATTCCAATTTTGATTTGTCCTTGAATCAAAATTGAGAATTAAAATTCGAATTTAGTCTCGCTAGCTATTTGAAAAATAAATTAATTCATCTTGAGTTAATTAGCTAGAAAAATTCAAACATGAAGTCTTTGTGAAGACATGCAACAATTATCCCTTCGATTGAGGAAGTTATCCCTTAATTAAGGAGATAAGGATGAGTTGTATTTGAGTTCTAATTAGTTAGCTCAATTAACTGAGTTAAGTCTAGTTAAATTAGTTCTAAACAGTTGGAGGAACTAATTACGAGTTCAGTTAGTTAATGCATGCATGCATGCATGCAACTAGTGTTCTCTAGATAACTGAATATTCTCTCATAAATAACCATTGCATGTCAATTTAGAGAAAGACCCATTTGAGATTAAAGACATGGACATTGTACTATCAGATGGAGGAATTTTCCTATAAAGGAAACTCATCCATGCATAAGGGATCAACTCCTTCAGGATATGTAGTTATTTCAGAGGTCAGCGTTGTGTGTGAGGTGAGAATCACACAGGTTGCAGCTGGAGGACCCAGGAGAAAATGTACAAGAAAATAGGAGGCTTGGAGGACTGAAGGAAGGCATATGTGTTGTCTATTCTGTCTATGAGCAGCAGTGAGGAATTGTATTGAGAGTTGGATAGCTTGAGAGTTAAAGCTTTGTGTAATCCTAAGATATTTCCACTTGTATGATAATACAGGATAGCAAGGTTTTTAGCTTAGGCTTTCCCCAGAGTATTCTTTTGTGTTTCATGTGTATGATTTCTTCTTCTTTGTTATATGTGTTTCGGTTGATCTTGCACAAATTGATTAAGCTTCCGCAAAGTTTGATAGTAGAAGTAGATCAAGTATTTTTCTTTGGTTACATTGCATTATTAGGTGATCTACAGTGAGAATCTCTACATGTTATCGGAGCTAGCTGATCCATAGAGAAATTTCTATAGTGAGTACCTGGGTCCTCAGTATCGCTCGGGTTACCTGATCTTGGGTGGTATAAAGATCATAAAAGGGAGATTGACCAATGGAAACAGGGAAACAAAACCCTGAAGGACATCACAAAGACCTCAAAGTGGTGCGGTGCATCTGTTGCTGCTCGGCATAGTTACCATCAGACGGAAACAGAACCCGAACCTCTGGTAAACTCTCTTCGTTTTCAATTTTTTATTAAAACCCCTTCCAAGATCTCACTTTTGGTTTGGGTACATGCAATAGAGTATGTGTTCGATTTGAATAATATCATCTCCCATAATGTTGGATATCCTACTGGATTAAAACATTTAATTTTTGGGGGCAGAGCACTCCAAGACCCCAAGCCCCGTATGGACTACAATATTTTAAATGTGTCTACCATAATACTCAATTTGAGGCTGAGAGGTGGCGCGATAGACTACAATAAAACAAATTATACAGGAGGAGGCATTGGGAGCCACTCAACAAAAAATACAGAAACACATCAGAATCATAAAAATGGAGGACTTTCTTTCAAGAACATCCTCCAAGGGAAAAATAGACCTTGAGCAACACCAAAGCAAGGTGGAACCAAACCCAGTCCATATATTGTGGAGCAACTAAATTATACCCCATAATTTAACATAGATCTACCAAAAATAGAGGAGTATTGTACTACTTTTGAAAAACAAGCTATACTCTATAGATTCAACTATTTCTATCCAAAACCTATTAAGCTCTTTCATTTGATTTTCACAAACTAGACTACTCACTGTGAACTTCACCTATGTTCCAAGGGTTTCTTCATTATAAATTTCCCTTCAATAGAGGCTAGAGACACTATATTACAAGAAGGACCATGGTTCTGGGGATCCACGAGTCTCTTCATCACACTATGGTTTCCAGAATTTGTTGTAAATACATTGGTTGTTCTCAGGATGCCACCTTGGGTTTGTTTGCACAATCTCCCATTACATCTTTGTAACCAACAAGTCCTTGCAGGTATCAATAACACCATTGGGGGTTATATTAAAATGGACACACAAAGACTAGAGGAAAGAATTTTCACATTCGCATGAACTTGCATGGAACTAGATCTCAGCAAAGGCTTGCCAGACAGAATACAATTGAAGCACAAACATAGGTGTTGGACACATATACTAGATTATGAAAATACAGCATTCAGATGCAAAATCTGCCGACATACAGGACATCTACAAAATACGTGCCCTGAAGCCAAAAAAAAGATATTCGAAGAAAGAAGAAAAAAGGGAAACAATCCAAGGGATGGGAATTTCCCCCACCAATCTCCAATGAGGAGGAGGAATCTGATGTGGAACATCCCATACCCAATTAGAAAAATCAAATGGAAAAGGAACCAAAAGTAGAGGAATTAAATCCATAAGATCTGATGGACTCGCAACTGGCAAAGATACCAGAAATAATGGATACTAGTGGATCCAAATGACTACATACATCAAGATAGCTCAGATTCTAATAAAGACAACCCTCGACCTATGGCTAACACTTCTCTTACACTTTTATCTTCGATGTTGACTCAAGGGGAGTGACATAATGTTGAGAAGAAAAAAGGGAGAAAAGATTGAATTTTCTCCCCATTTGTACATTATTTTTGCTTTTATTGAAACTTTGATAAGTAGATATTGACTTGCCGATGGAATGCGTCACGGCATCTGCAACATGTAATTTTCTTTTCATTAATAAATTTATGATTTTTCTCTTGGGAAAGAAACTTTCTTTCTCTTATTGGAATATATTATTTATCTTTTTAAGTTTTGAAATTTATTCTGTTTTGTTTTATTTTTTAAACCTTCTCTCTTTATATAAAATTGAAATGACTTATAAATCCTCGAGACACTTGTTGTAATGTCCCAAAAAGGATAAACATTAAGTAAGTCTATATAGGTATATAGATGCACATTTAATTTTATTTTATTTTGAGTTTATTAAAATGATGCTTGTGTATGGAACATGAAGAGAATCATAAAAGGAAGCAACTATGCAAGTATCTCATGTCCCAAGTAGTTGGAAAATTAAGGGTGAGGTAGTCACCTACCTAAGCTTCTTCTTTGGAAAGAAAAGAAAAACAAAAGAGAGCCAAAAGGGTTAGAGGAACTTGAGGCAAGAGAAGGAGATGAACACAAAAGTCTGATGAAGACATTTTTATGAAAGACTCTAGAGCTAGTTGGCTAGTGGAGTCTATCTGAAGCTTGAACTCTCAGATTGTACATCTTTAGCTATGTTTGGTTAGGATAAAATAACTTAAAGAAAAGATAATGACTTTGCATTGTTACTTTCCTAAAACCTACTATGGGAGTGAAGTAAGCTCGAAGGGAGATGCAGTGAAAGACTATTCTCATTGGTTGGGTGGAGCGTTGCATTCCTAGTGGTTTGGTGGTCCATTGGAAATTTAGCAAAGATAGATAAGTATTATCTTAGCAAAAGAACCTATTCTATTTAGGAAAATCCAAACTATAATTATATATTAAAAATTTCATATTAATAAGTGTTGCATATAATGTTGGATAAAGATGATGATGAGAATTTTCTTTGCAAATTGTTATTAAAAATATAGTGTGAATGTGAAATTGTTATTAAATTAGAGAGTGAATTCTCTTAGATAATACACACCGAATATGTTATGCTCTTAACCTACAAATGATACCCAAATACAGAATATGCGAAGAAAAGAGACCGAGAACACAGAGTATGCGAAGAAAAGATACCCAGAACACAGAATGGCAATGATTTTATTATTCAGAGAGTAATGTTCACTTGCATCTTCGAGGGGGAAACCTCCAATAGAGCAGAGCTCGATTACAAAAATAAGACACGATGCCCCTCGCAGAGAGTTTCTATCCTTTATATATGACTCCTATGAGTAATACCACGGATCAATACCGCTTATTACTAATACCATCTATCTAATACTACGGCCCATTTGCAACTAACTGTGGTTCCTTTATTAATTGCGGATTAACCACTTACAATTATTAATATGGGCTTTATTGACTCTTGACTATGACGTGGTCCCATTACATAGATAAGGGGGTTAGGGTGGGACCCTAACAGAATAGGATGGTGAAGATTTAATCTATTGGAGGTCAAAAGTATGAGTCGATAAACAAAACAGTCACACAACTTTGCTGGGTATTGGGTTAGCTTCTAGGCCAACTTAATGGAAATCAATAGCCATGAATCAGTCCCTCACCTACCAGAGAGCTCATATTATTTATATTATGACATACATTGGTGTGAAAGTAATTATTTAACAATTGTATTACATAAGAACATAAGTTCCCTCGATATGGCACTAGTATAACATTTATAATGAATCCATTCAAATGTTGACAAGAAGGGGATTATGGGTTAGCCTCCTAGACCAAGCCAGTACCAATATTCAAGAGAACAATCCCTCAAATCTTATAAGAGTTATGATTGTTACTTTTGAAATGAACCATTTTCTTACTAATAGAAAAGAAATAAATTATTTAAATACATAGAAATGGATCATTGAACAATTGTAACCGCCAAAAGAAAAGTAAAGACCCATAATCGAGACTATCGTAAAATATAGTCATGTGATAAATAAAAGCATTACATAACAAAGGAACATAATGATGCTCTCGATATCTTGTAAGTATGTGTGTGTGTGTGTGTGTATATATAGATATAGATATATTCTTAATAGAACACAAATGCATAATCTTGGAAGGAAACAATCATAAATATTGAATATACATTGGATTCAAAGTAATGCAAAACATTTAATATTTAAGAAATCATTCAAGAACCATTTTAAAATTAAACATTTACAGAAGTCAATTGTAACATAGAATTCATGTAAAACCCTAATTACTATCCTAGGGTCTATATTTTGGTTCATGTAGAAAATGAGTAGTCAAAAGCAAAAGAAAGCTTAAAAGAAAAAATGGGTGAGTTTAACCTGGGAAAATAAATAAAATGTATGAGAAGGGAACCTCGAACCGATATGAAGTGAGGGGTCAAATGTGGTATGTCGTAGAAGAAATAAACCTCACCTCTCAAATATAAAACCAAGATTTTAGACAACTTGTCATAACCTGTCGAAGTTGACCACGCGCAAGGAATGTATGGAAAAAATTCAGATAGAGTGTTACAATTAAAGAAAAGAACATTACCTATTGAATGGTTGATGAACCTTTGTTTGTTATGTCTCTAGAGGAAGAAACCCTCATGGTCAAAACCGTGATTACTGTCGCAAATCAACTTAAGAAGGAGAACTCGTAGAGTAAACACCACTTACCTTGACTAGTTGTGTTTGTTGCAATTTTTTACCAAGTAGTATCCATCCCCAGGTGCCTTTGTCGAGACCACATAACCTCCTACATTTTTCGAGGAAAAAACAATCCTTTATCCCAACACATAAATAAAAATAAGATAAAGTCAGTATACAAAAAACAGGGAACTCTTATCAATGTGGGAAGAGGCATTGAGATTACATATAACACTTGGTAGCAGGACACGTGTAGATATTTCTGAGCAACAACATGCAAAATAAGCAAAGAAAATTTCGCTAGAGTCAAAATTGCAAGAATGGGCCCCTACGACGCCTGGGAAGGAGGTTGCTTACTCTCTAATTGTCATTTTCTTGTCTACACCATTGATCTAACCCTAGACAACCAGGGTCATGGATTTGACATCACACGGATCATGAGACAAGTGATGACAGTTGTAGGGTTTGAAAGTTGTGCAAATTCAAGAACATTCTCCTCATAATTATACCATGAATTATGGAGGAAACACAAATAATCGAATGCAAACTTTAACAAATAATAAGTAAGCTTCACAACCCATACATTACACCATTAGCATGTCTAAGGACGAAGTGTTTATCATATGATGAATCAAAGAATTTATCATAAGGTGAATCAAAGCATTTCGCTAACACTTAAATAATTGTTGCAAAATAAATTCTAACATAACCTAGCATTCTAGAAGTGTAAATGATTTAATGTGGTACACCATAACTGCGGCTTCTTTGGGTGAATAAAAATAAAAGAACTTATTTGTGTTAACAGAGAGTGGAAGGGGAACATAATGAGTAGATTTTGGATCCACAACCAGTAAGACCAATAATTGGAGATGGTCTAGTGCCAACTATAGCAGCTAACCCAGAGATGTGGGTACAACTAGGAGGGAAAACTCAAAACACTAACCCTACACAATTTGAAACAATCCAACAACTGTAAAAGGAGATGGAAAGGTTAAGAGTTGATAATGAGACACTGATGCAAGAAAAAGAAAGGATTATGAAAAGCCTCTCAAACTGAAAAAATCATCGATATCCTATTCCAAGCCCTGATAATGGAAACAGGGCTGGAACAAAAGACAAAGGAAAGATAATATGGAATCTAAAGGAGATCAAGAAAATAATGAAGAAGAATCTGATTATGTTTCAGTCATAAAGGACCTAAAAGACAAAAAGTTAAGTTGCAAGGTGAGTTTAAGAAAATTAAACCTCCGACATTCGATGGTGAACAGGAAGAAGCTAATGAATCCTGGCTTGTTAATATGAACAAGTATTTCCAAATTTACAAATATGATCACAATTTGAAATCTTGGTTGAACATCTATCAGCTACAAGGCAAAGCCACCTTTTGGTGGGAAGAAGTGAAAACAGTGTGGAAGATTGACGAATAGGAAGTAACTTGGGAGGACTTTCAGAAACATTTTAAAGATAAGTATTTAACCGAGCGATTCTATGATGAGAAGACAAAATAATTTCATGATCTTTGATTGGGGAGGATTTCTATGGATGAGTTCATAGTGAAGTTAACATCATTACTGAGATATTTTCCTTGTATACGTGAGGAAAAGATGAAAGTTCAACAATTTATTAGTGTCCTTCCTGTATTCATGAAGGAACAGTTGGAATTCAACAATCCTAAAACAATAGACGAGATTATCAGAAAGGCTCAGATATGTTACCAACAAATGAAAACAAAAAGGAGACAATAGTAGGAAGTGGACAGAGAATAAGGGACAAAAAAATGCACAAAATAATGAGGGGTGAAGTCTACAAATTTTAAAAGTTATTTTAAAAAATTAGTAGAACCAAAATTCCAAAAGAATACAACCAAAATCCAAGCTACAAAATGAATTAAAATTCACTGAACATCCTAACAAATTTGAACTAGAAATAGAAACCAAACCCCCATTACAATGTTGGGGATGTGGGGGACCACATTACATCAAAAAGTTTCCTTTTCGAAAAGGGACTGAACATGTAGCTCAAATATAAGAAGCATCTATAGTGGGGGATGTAGCAAGGAGTTTACCCAGAATTAATGCTACATTGGAATACCATCAGGTAGAATACCAACCAATGATGGTATAATTTGAAGGTAAAATATTCCAGGGGATGACCTAAGTTATATCAATCCTAAGGTAGTAGAAAAATTTCGTCTATATTTAGTCAAATTCAAGAATCCATGTCTGGTACAGTTAGCCATTGGGGCTAAAAGAAGGGTGTTAGCTAAAATAGATAACTTCTTGACAATACTAGTTGACTAGTTAATACTGGAAAATTTAAATATTCTACCCTTAGGAGCATATGATATTTTAATTGACATAGACTGGTTAGAAAAACAATAGTCTCTTATAAATTATAGCTATAAACCCATTAGCTATTGAATGAAGAAGGCAGGAGACAAGAAGTGCAAGGAGTGAAAAGTCACATGAAATTAAGAGCAATTACAGCTTCACAACTGGCGAAATGTATCAAGAAAGGGTGCCAAATTTATGTAGTGCAAGTAAGATATACAAACTCTAAAGAAAATACTACCAGCTTAGGAAACCTACCTATTATGCAAGATTTTGCTGATATTTTTGCATAAGATAATCCTAGACTGCCTCCTCAAAGAGGCATAAATTTTACTATTGAACTTATTCCAGGAGTTTCTCTCGTGTCCAAAACACCTTATCGCATGAGCATCCCTTAGATTATTGAAGTTAAGACACCACTACAAGAGTTATTAGATAAGAAATATTACCTTGGGACTGATATAACTAGCCACATAAGAAAAAAATTAAGAAATTAATAAATAATGCCATGTCGACAATTTTTTAATATGTTATTTTTATTGTTTTACTTTTATCAAAAATTACCCAAATAAATGTCACGTTTATCAAAATAATTGTAATATATTTTGTATATTTAATTAATTTATTAACATAAGAATTAATAAAATTTAAAATTTAAAAAGTAAATTTGAAATTTAAACTACCCAAATAAAATGCAACTTTTTATCAAATATATATATATATATTATATATATAAATTAATTAACATGAATATAATAAAGTTTAAATTTAAAATTTAAATTAGTTACATGTTATTAAAAACACACTCAACCCATATTTTACCCTTTATTAAAATTATTGTCAATATTATAACTTTTATAGAATAAGATATTATTTTTACTTTTAATATTTAATGTAGTTTTGGGACACTTGGACATCATTCACACTTAAGGTAGGTAAATTATATTATTAAAAAAAATTGTCAATGCCTAGCAACGCCTATATCTCATTTGAATTTTAAAGGATTTTGATTGACTTACACATTATGACATGGAAATTCAATGTTAACTTTTTAAAATCAAATTTCCTCTAATGCTCCCAAGTGTATGACCTTGGGGAGCTCTAATACTCTTCATCATAAAGAGGGATGGCAATTTTTGATTATGTATTGATCACAAACAACTAAACAAGTTAACAATCAAGAGTAAATACCCCTTACCCCGCATTGATGGTTTATTTGTTCAAGTGAAGAGGGCTACAATATTTTTTAAGTTTGATCTACAATCCGAGTGCCATTAAATAAGAATTCAGGAGGAGGATATAAGAAAAAAAATCCTTTAGAACGCGTTACCACCATTATGAATTTATAGTTCTTCCCTTTGGTCTGATGAATACCCCAACGACATTTCTGTGGCTCATGAATAGCACATTCCATCAATACTTAGATATATTTTTGTTGATTTTTATAGATGAAATTATTGTCTATTCAAGAAGCACTGAAGAGCATAAAAAGGATCAGCCAATTTTTTTACAAACTTTGAGGGAGCACCAGCTGTATGAAAAATACAGTAAGTATGAATGTTATAAAGAACAAATTCAATACTTAGGGCACATTATTATTGAAGATAGAATCATTGTGGACCTAGAGAAAATAAAAACTATAATGGAGTGGCTCGTGCCTAAAAAAGTAGCTGATATAATATCTTTCATGGGGTTAGTTGGATGTTAAAAATGATAACAAGAAATTCCAATTTAATTTGTCCTTGAATTAAATTGTAATTATATTTTCATAGCAAATTCTAATAGTTAATTAAGTTAAATTGACTTAATTGACTTAGGAAATTCGAGTTGGAAGTCTATCTAGAATAATTTAGAGTGATCCCTAAATTTTAGGGTCCCAGGTTGAGTTCTTTGGAGTTGTAATTAGATAACTCGGTCTAACTAAGTTATAGTCAGTGAAATTAGTTTTAACTACTAGAGGAACTAGTAGAGATCTAGTAGTGGAGTAGTGCACCATTTCATCACCAGTACCACACCAGTTAACTAAAGATTCACTCACAAATAACTCATGCATGTCAATTCAGAGGAAGACCCAGTTGAGATTAGATTCAAGGACATTGTACTATTAGTTGTTTAGTTTTCCAAGTTGTACAAATGGTGCATGCAATTAGTTGAGGACTTATGTTTGGATTCGCAGTTATGGAGAGTGGATTTCTTAATTAAATATGGGTTAATTCCTCTAGGGATTGTGTAAGGAAGTAGGGGCTTGGCAGGCAACAAAATTGGCTAAGTTTTGGCTTGAGCTGGCTTGTGAGGCAAAGAGATAGATTGTACTAGTGTAGGAATTTCTCCACACAAACAAGCATTGAATTTTCTTCTTAGATCTTTTGGTAAATGCAATATAGATAATTGGGGTTTTTAGCAGTTTCTTTCCCCAGAGAAATATTGTGTTATGTGCGATTGATATTCTTCTTATTTTTTCTTATTATTTTCATTAATCAATTTGGGTTTCCTCTAAAGAGTAGAGTAGATTATTGTCTTGTGTTTTAGCATATCACATAAGCTGTTGAATCTACAGTAAAAATATACATGGTATCAGAGCTGAAGACAGCATAGAAGAGGAAATTTCGAGTTTGGTGTGAAGGTGAAATTCAAATTTGCAATTTCATACTTCAGAGCAACAATATGTCTTTCTACGAGTTGTGACTTGAGTATGCCTTGGAGGGAATATCGAATTACATGGCTTGGAAGGACAGGATGGAGACAGTATTGGAAGACAATGACCTTAAGGAATTCATAGACAATGACATTCCTAAGCGTCCAACATCAAAAGCTAAAGATCTGGCTAAATGGAGAAAGTGTGTGGAAAAAGCAAGAAGGATTATCCTAGAGGGAGTTTGAGACCACATTTTCTCGAGTCTCCATGGCAAAGATACTCCATACTCAATGTGGAAGGCATTGATGGAATTGTTTCAAAATAGCAGTGATCATAGGAAATTGGCGTTGAAGGACAAACTCAGAAAGATCAAGATGGAGAAGGGCAACTCTATACTAAAGTACTTGACCAAGTTCACCCATTGTCAGGATGAGCTTGGTAGTGTCGACATATGGTGAGCCTAGCTCTTCTAGGACTTCCCAAGGGTTGACATAGTTATCAAGACTCTGTCAATGGGAGGGAGAAGCTACCAAATTGGGAACAATTGTGGTCATATTTGGTACAGGAAGAGATTCAAAGGAATACCAAAGATGGATCCTCATCAAAGACTAATGATGAGGAAAATTGTGCCTTAGCGGATAAGGAAAAGAAAGGGAAGGGGAAGTCATCCCATTACAAATCAGATTATTTCCATGGAGGCAAGAAGGAGGAGATGTTGAAAGTCAAGTGCTTTCATTGTCATGAGCTGAAACATTTTTCCATAAAATGTTCACTCAAAAATGTCAATAAGAAGCCCTTAGGAGGAGTGGTAGGAGGTGAGTCTCTTGCCTCATAATTCGAACAGGAATTTACCCTCATTGCATGTATTGTGTCATCGATGATGGGTGGTGTATTGGACTTGGAAAGTGGAGATTCTTTCCACATGACTGGTAACAAAGATCTCTTCAGAAACTTGGAGGAGAAGGATCTCCAGATGCATATTGAGATGGGTGATGACGGGATTTATAGTGCTACTAGGCTTGGTACAATTACCTTTCTAAGGGAGTTGGGTGCTCCCCTCACTTTGCAAGATGTTATGTATGTTCCTGGTTTGAAAAAGAACTTGGTATATGTTTCCATGTTGGAGGGAAGAGGCTATGATGTGATTTTTAGTAAGGGAAAGGCGTTCCTTCTTCACATAGCCATGAGACAGGTGAAGAGGATAGGGGTTCAAGTGAAGAATCACTACAATTTGGAGGTAGAATATTGTGATGCCTTGAGCATGAAAGAAAAGAGGGTGCATAACCGAGACATCAATGAGTTGTTGCACAGGCAGTTGGGTCACTTGCATCATGGTGCTTTGAAAGTCATGCAGAAAATTTCTACCGGTCTTCCCAAAGGTACACTAGATCAAATTGACACATACAAAGGGTGTAATTTGGGAAAATACACCAAGTCTTCCTTTCACGACAAAGACAGTTGAGCACAGGCGATCCTCAATCAAGTCCATTCAGATGTGTGTGGACCAATCTCGAAAACATCCACGACCAAGCATAGGTATTATGTTATATTTGCTGATGTTTTTTCTCGTAAATGTTGGATCTTCTTCATGCAGAATAAAGATCATACTTTTGCAAAGTTTTGTTAATTTAAAGCGTTGGTCAAGAAAGATATTGGCAAAAAGGTTAAAGCTCTTAGGAGTGATAACGGTGGACAGTATGTGTCAAATGAATTTAAAAAAGTTTGTGCAGCAGAAGGATTTCGTTGAGAGTTGACAGCACCTCATAACCCACAATAGAATGGGGTGGCTAAAAGGGAGAATAGAAGCATAGTAGGTACAGCACGGGCGATGTTTCATTATCAGGGCCTACCACTACACTTGTGGTATAAAGCATGCAACTCAACTATTTATTTGAAGAACATAAGCCCTCATCAATTCTCGGGATGAGTACATGAGAAGAGGATTTTTCAGGGAAGAGACCCGATGTTGGTCACTTCAGGATTTTTGGTTCATTGGTCTACTTCCATGTGACCAAAGATGCATAGAAGAAGCTTGAGCCAACAACAGAGTTGGCGATATTTGTGGGGTACACTGATACACCTCACAACTATCAAGTGTACCTATCGACTAAGAGGATGACAATGGTTTGTAGGGATGTAAAATTCAATGAAGAGAAGGCCATGAGATGTTCCTTAGAGAGGGAGCTTCAACTACATGTGGTTGAGGAGATTTTAGCTCCTAAGGAGGAACCTCATATTGTTGTGGGTCAGCCACATGCATAGGATCAAGGAGTGGAGACACCCATTCATGCAGAGTCTTCCAGAGATGGGATAAAGCACACTAGAGAAGATGACAAGTTATTGCATGATGTGAGATAGAATGTGGGAGCACCCGCATCATAATGTAGGTAGAGGAGGTTACCAGAGAGGTACACTCGATACATGGCTCTTATGAGTGGATGTGTTGTGACTGAGACATCCTCTTTTGAGGAAACAATGCAACAACCAGTTTGGGTTGATGCCATGGCTGAGGAGTATGACTCCATTGTCAAGAATAGTGTTTTGGATGTGGTCCCAAGACTAGCAGACAAGTCAGTGGTGAGTTCCTGATGGATTTACAAGGTGAAGCAAGAAGCGGATGGTAGTGTGGAGAAACACAAGGTTAGGTTTGTAGCCTGAGGTTTTTCTTAAGTGGAGGGGATTGATTACGATGGGACCTTTGCTCCTATTACAAGGTACTCATCAATCATATCCATTTTGGCACTGTCAGCACAGATGGGATGGAAGATACATCAAATGGATGTAAGGAAAACCTTCCTTAATGGCATGACTGAGGAAGAGGTGTATATTGAGTAGCATGAAGGTTTTGAGACCTTCAACCAAGAGTCACATGTCTGTCGACTCAAGTGAGCCTTGTATGGGCTGAAACAGGAACCTTGTACTTGGTACACTAGGATCGATAGCTACTTCATCGAGTTGGGAAGCACCAAAATTGAAGCATATACGAACCTTTACCATATTGTGGTTGAAGGTAAATTGTTGATTATTGTTTTATATGTTGACGATTTGATTCTGAAAGGTGATGATAAGTTGATCAAGCCTTGCAAAGAGGACCTTGCAAGAGAGTTCGAAATGAAGGACTTGGGGCTCATGCAATACTTTATGGGTATGGAAGTACAGCAAGGTGATGAGGAAATTTTTGTCTCTCAGGGAAAGTATGCCAATGAGATACTGAAAAAGTTCCACATGGAGAGCAGTAAACCCATGGAGACTCCTCTAGCAGGTAACTGGAGGAAGGAGGATGCTACTTCCTGTGAAGTAGTGGAAGCTACTATTTATAGGCAGCTTGTGCATTCACTCATGTATTTGGTGAACACACAACTAGACATGTGTTATGCAGTTAACCATCTTAGTTAAGCAATGGTTAAGATGATTAAGTTGTATTAGAAGGAAGCCAAGCATCTGTTGAGATACCTCAAAGGCTCTACTCAGTATTGTTTATGGGACAAACAGACAGATGGAGTGAAGCTTCAAGGATTTAGTGATGCATATTGTGTAGGGAGTCCATCTGAAAGGAAGAGCACATTAGTAGGGATCTTTAGTATTGGGTCAATAGTTATTTCTTGGTACAATAGGAAATAGAGATTGGTTGTACTCATTTTAATAGAGGCAGAGTACATGGTTGCTAGTCAAACAACTTGTGAGGTTATCTGGATTAGGAATATTATGGTTGGTTTGTTTGGTCAGCAGATGGATCCAACTGTGATTTACTGTGACAATCAAAGTTGTATCAAACTCTCTAAAAATCCAGTTTTTCATGATTGTTCCAAGCATATTGATATTTGGTATCATCATCTTGGAGATTGTGTGCAGAGGAGAATTATGTTGTTGAAGTACATTCCCATAGAGGATTAGGATGCAAATATTTTGACAAAGGCATTGTCAAGATGACAATTCGAGTTTCACGGAGACAGGATCGAAATAGCTGATAATCCCTTTCTTTTTTAGAGGGAGTGTTAAAAATAGCAACAAGAAATTCCAATTTAATGTGTCCTTGAATTAAATTGTAATTCTATTCTCATAGCAACTTGTAATAGTTAATTAAGTTAAATTGACTTAATTGACTTAGGAAATTCAAGTCGAAAGTCTATCTAGAGTCATGTAGAGTGATCCCTAAATTTTAGGGGGCGGGTTGAGTTCTTTGGAGTTGTAATTAGATAAATAGTCCAGCTGAGTTATAATCAGTTAAACTAGTTCTAACTATTGGAGGAACTATTAGAGGTCTAGTAGTGGTGTAGTGCACCAGTGCATCACAGTACCACACCATTTAACTAAATATTCACTCACAAATAACTCATGCATGTCAGTTCAGAGGAAGACCCAGTTGAGATTAGAGTTTAGGGACAATGTACTATCAATTAATTAATTTTCTTAGTTGTACAGATGGTACATGCAATCAGTTGAGGACCTATGTTTGGATTGTGTAGTTATGGAGAGTGGATTTCCCAATTATATATGGGTTAATTCCTCCAGGGATTACGCAAGGAAGTATGGGATTAGCAGGCAACAAAATTGGCCAAGTGTTGGATTGAGTTGCCTTGTGAGGTAGATAGATAGATTATATTAGTGCAGGAATTGTTCAGCATGAACAAGCATTGCATTTTCTTCTCAGATATTCTAGTTAATGCATTATAGATAGTCAGGGTTTTTAGAAGTTGCTTTCCCCATAGAAATATTATGTTATGTGCAATTGATATTCCTCCTCTTTCTGCTTATTGTTTCCATCGATCAATTTTGGTTTCCGCTAAAGAGTAGAGTAGATTCTTGTCTTATGTTTTAGCGTATCACATAAGTTGTTGAATCTATGGTAAAATTCTACACTGGATACTATAGACAGTTTATTAAAGGATTCTCAAAGGTAGCTTATCCCATTACTTCGTGCAAAAGAAGGGAAATTTTTTTAAATGGACAACTAAATGTCAAAATAGCTTTAACCAGGTAAGACACTTACTTATCACTGCCCCCATTTTGAGAATTTTTGACCCAGAAAAGGAATTTACCATATGTATAAATGCTTGTAAGGAAGGTGTAGGGGGAGTACTTATGAAGGAAGGAAGAGTTATGGCTTATGAGTCTTAGAAGTTGAAGGACCATGAGCAAAACTATTCATCTTATGATTTGGAGATAACAATGGTAATTCACACCCTGAAAATGTGGAGATATTATTTACTTGGGAAAATATTTACGTTAATGGAAATTCAGAGTAGCTTAACTAATTATTTTAAGCAGCTTACTTTGAATGCTCTCCAGGCATGTTGGATTTCTCTCCTAAGTGTTTGAATTTGAAATTAATCATCTTAATGGTAATGAGAATCAAGTAGCAGATGACTTGAGCAAGAAATTGAATTTCATCTATGAAAATATGTTTAGTGGAGTGGAGACTAATTTTAAAGAATTGAATAAAGAGACTGCTAAATGGGACCCACAATGCCAGTTCTTGTTGCAACAAGCAAGAAATATAAACAATAGTTAACAATAACTTGGATATGAGGTAAATCAAGAAAACATGTTGACCTATCGAAACAGAATGTATGGCCCCAACCATATAAGTATCAAAGAATTAATTTTAAATGAGAATCATAAAAGTCCTTATGTAGCCATCCTAGTTATCAAAAGATGCTCATTAATTTGAGAAAAGTGTTTTTTGGCGAGGCATGAAAAAAATTAAATTATTGAGTACTTAGCTAAGTGTTTAGAATGTCAACAGGTGAATATTGAGCATTGACACTCGAACAGATTACTTCACCTGCTGCCTGTTCCTGAATGAAAGTGGGAGGTTATCACATGGATTTCATTACTGGCCTACCTAAGACTAAGAAACATAATGATTCAATAATGGTAGTGGTGGACAAATTGAGTAAAACTGCTCATTTTATTTCGGTGTAATCTACCTATAAAACAATTCATTGCTAACATATTCATGAAATAACATTGCAGGCTTCATGGCGTACCCAAGTGATAATTTCTGATAGGGATGTTAAATTTACATATGCATTTTAGAAGGCTCATTTTGATGGATCAGGTACTCACATATAATTCAGTATTGCATACCATCCTCAAATAGATGGGTAGACAAAGTGAGTGAATCAAGTACTCAAAGATGTGCTAAGGATGTATGTGATGTAGTGATCGACTACGTGGGAAGATTACGTCCATTTAGTAGAATTTGCATACAATAATAGCTACCACGCCCCCTAAAAATTAGCCCATTTGAAGTGTTATACTGACACAGATGTAGAACACCTATTAATTGGGGTGATTTAGAGGACAAGCTAACACTTGAACTTGATATGTTGAAGGAAATGGAAGAAGAAGTAAGAAAAGTGAGGGTGAATTTGAAAGTTTTTCAAGATAGACAAAAGACTTGTGCTGATAAAAGAAGAATCTATCGAGAATTTCAAGTAGGAGACCACGTATATGTAAGGGTGAAACCTAATAAGAGTACCTTGTGTTGGGGAGGCTATACTAAAATGCCTCCCTATTTTTGTGGTCCTTTTCAGATTCTAGCTCGAATTGGTTATGTGGCATATTAGTTAGCTTTACCTAGCCACATACGTGTTCACAATGTGTTTCATGTTTCATTACTAAACATATATATTTATTATCCTAAACATATCATTGATTGGCAGATTATACAGGTAAATAATTTACGAATTGCATATTTATATATGTGTTGTATACTTGCTAATAATAGAGACTAACAATGATTAATGTTGTGGATATAGGTGGAACCAGATGGAGAGTTTATATTTGAACCCCTACACATCATAGATCGGAGAGAAGTAATGCTACAGATGTGAGTTATCTCCCAAGTTAAAGTGCAGTGGAGACACATTAGCCCCAAGGAGGCTGCCTCGGAGGATGAGAAATTTATAAAATAAGCTTATCCCAACCTATTTTGAAGGTTGGAAACACTAGGATGGTGTTTTTCTCAAGGGGGGAAGATGTAATGTCCCATGGTAGCCTTGTAAATATTAATTTACTATAGAATATTGTTTTACTATTATGGGATGAGAAGGCTAAACATTAAGTAAGTCTATAAAGGTATATAGATGCATATTTTATTTTATTTTATTTTTAGTTTATTAAAATGATTCTTGTGTATGGACCATAAAATAAATCATATCAGGAAGCAATGTTGAAAGTAGCTGACGTTCCAGGTAGTTGGATAGTTACATCTGAGGTAGTTACCTACCCAAGATTCTCCTTTGGAAATAAAATAAAAACAAAAGGGAGTCAAAAGGGTTAGAGGAACCTGAGGTAAGAGAAGGAGAAGAACAAATAAGTCTAAGGAATACATTGTTATGAAAGATTCTAGAATTGGTTGGCTAGTGGAGTCTATCTGAAGCTTGAACGCTTAGATTGTACATCTTTAGTTACGTCTAGTTAGGATTAGATAGCTTAAAGGAAAGAGAATGACCTTGCATTGCTACTGTCCTAAAAATTGCCCTGGGAGTGAAGCAAGCTCGAGGGGAGATGTAGTGAAAGTACGGTCTCATTGGTTGAGTGGAGCATTGCATTCCTAGTGGTTTGGTGGTCCATTGGAAATTTGGAAAAATAGATAAGTATATGTCAGTGGAAAAACTTGTTATGTTTAGAAAAATCAAGACTATAATTATCTATTAAAAAATGCATATCAATAAGTGTTGCATATAATGATGATGATGATGAGAATTTTGATTGTGAATTGTTATTAAAAACAAAGTGTGAATGTGAATTAGTTATTAAATTAGAGAGTGTCTTCTCTTAGATAATATGAACCGAATAGGATGGTGAAACAATTAAACTATTGAAGGTCAAAAACATGAGTCGATAAACAAAATAATCACACAACTTTGTTGGGAATTATGTTAGATTCTAGGCCAAGTCACGGAGGACAAAAACCATGAAGCAGTCCCTCACCCACCAAAGAGATCGTATTATTTATATTAATACATAGACTAGTGTGAAAGTAATTATTTAACAGTTGTATTATAGAAGAACCTAAGTTCCCTTGAAATAGCACTAACAAAACATTTATAATGAATCCATTCAAAGTCTAACAGGAAGGGGATTGTGGGTTAGCCTCCTAAACCAAGCCAGTAATAGCAGTTGGGAGAATTGTCCCTTAAAGTCTAGAAGAGTTATGACTATTACTTCTAAAACTGACGATTTTCTTTTTAACAAAAAAGAAATAAGTTATTTAAATACATAGAAACGAAACATTAGATGAATATGCAAGAAAAAAAGTGTAACCATAATCGGGATTGTCATAAAATATAGTTATGTGACAAATAAAATCATTCCATAATAGAGGAACATAATCATGCTTTCAGCATATTGTAAGTAGTATACATATATATATACATATACATAAAAAAACCTTCTCAAAAGAATGCAAAATCTTGGAAAGGAACAATCATAAATATTGAATATACATTGGATTCAAAGTAATGCGAAACATTTAATCTTTGAGAAAGGGTTTTGGACCCATTTTAAACTTGAAAATTTATAAAAGTCGATTGTAACATAGAATCAATGTAAAACCCTAATTATTACTCTAGGTTCTAGATTCTGGCTCATGTAGAGAATGAGCGGTTAAGAGCAAAAGAAAGATCAATTGGAAAAATAGGTGCTAGTTCAACCTTGGAAACAAAGAAAATGTATGAGAAGGGAACCTGGAACGATATGAAGTGAGGGGTTAAATGCAGACAGTCGTAGAAGAAACAAACCTCACCTCTCAGATATAAAACCAAGGCATTAGACAACTTGTCATAACATGTCGAAGTTGAATGCATGCGAGGAATGTATGTAAACATTTCAAATAGGTGGGTACAATTAACGAAAATATCATTACCTATTCGAGGTGTGATGATTTGCACATGAAAAATATTGGAAAGAAACAATCATAAATATTGAATATACATTGGATTCAAAGTAATGCGAAACATTTAATCTTTAAGAAAGGGTTTGGGACCCATTTTAAACTTGAAAATTTATAAAAGTCGATTGTAACATAGAATCAATGTAAAACCCTAATTATTACTCTAGGTTCTAGATTCTGGCTCATGTAGAGAATGAGCGGTTAAGAGCAAAAGAAAGATCAATTGGAAAAATAGGTGCTAGTTCAACCTTGGAAACAAAGAAAATGTATGAGAAGGGAACCTGGAACGATATGAAGTGAGGGGTTAAATGCAGACAGTCGTAGAAGAAACAAACCTCACCTCTCAGATATAAAACCAAGGCATTAGACAACTTGTCATAACATGTCGAAGTTGAATGCATGCGAGGAATGTATGTAAACATTTCAGATAGGTGGGTACAATTAACGAAAATATCATTACCTATTTGAGGTTTGATGACCCTTTGTCTGTTCTGTCTCTAGAGGAAGAAACCCTCATGGTCAAAATTGTGATTATGTTGTAGATAAACTAAAGAAGGAGAACTCGTAGAGTGAATACCACTTACCTTGGCTAGTTGTGTCTGTTGCTGCTGACTGAGTAGTGTCCCTCCCCAAGTTCCTTCGTCAAGACTAGATAACCTCCTGGCTTTACCAAGGAAAAATCAAGCCTTTAGCCTAACACATAAATAAAAAGAAGAGAAAGACACTATATGAAAATCAGAGAATTCATATCAAAGTGGGTAAAGGTGCCAAGATTACCTGTAGCAGTTAGTAGCAAGGTAAGCGCAGAGCTTTCTGAGAAATAACATGTAATAGATGCAGAGCCAATTTCACCAAAACAAAAATTGCAAGAATGAACCCCTTCAGTGCCTAGGAAGGAGGTCAATTACTCTCTAACCATCCTTTTCCTCTCTGCACCATTGACTTACCCTAGACAACCAAGGTCGTGGATCTGGTATCACACAGATAACGAGACAAGTGATGATAGTTGTAGGGTTTGACAGTTGTCTGGATTAGAGAACTTTCTCCTCATAAACATACCATGAACTATGGTGGAAACACAAATAATCAAATGCAAACCTTAACAAATAACAAGTAAGATTCACAACCCATACATTACACTTATAACATGTATAAGGACGAAGTCAAAATATTTATCATAAGGTGAATCAAAGCATTGCACTAATAGTTTAATAATTGTTGCATAAACAAAGTCTAACATAACCTATCATTCTAGAAGGATAATCGATTTAATGTGGTACACCATAATAACCTTTAGATAACATTTACACATTGAGTTCCAAACTTAATGTAAAAGCAAGAAAGGAAAAAAAAATGTTTAGGTTACCTTACCTTTATATATATATAATTTTAATTACTTTATTTCCTTTTAAAGTTGATATAAAGTTGAGTTTCAATAAAGTTTCAATAAAGTTGAGTTCCAATCTTAAGGTAAAAGCAAGAAAGGGAAAAAAATGTTTAGGGTATCGTTACCTTTATATATATAATTTTAATTACTTTATCTCCTTTTAAAGTTGATATAGAGTTATGTTATTGTACATCCAAATATTTTATTTATGGTTGAGAATGAAAGTGAAATATTTTTACTACTTTTTTTTTTACACTGGCTTGTAATATCAACAAGTAAGATTAATGTTGTTTTATAATGGTTTTAATTAAAAGTAATCCAACATGTATATTCATTTTTGTTTTTACTTTTATCTTAATTACTTTTTATTAAAATATATATATATATATATATATATTTTTAAATGAAATAGATCAATTTTAAGTTAACGCCCAAAGAATCACACAATCTCTGATATTAAATTATAAAATAAACCTTAAAATACAATCACATTACTAAAAAATAATTGAAAAACAATTTTATATTACAAAATCAATTTAATTTTAATACTTAAAATAAAAAAATGATAAAATATATAAT
Source organism: Pinus taeda (assembly GCA_000404065.3). Taxonomy (NCBI): domain Eukaryota; kingdom Viridiplantae; phylum Streptophyta; class Pinopsida; order Pinales; family Pinaceae; genus Pinus; species Pinus taeda. The sequence continues at coordinate 181,647 of APFE031114526.1, forward strand.
GTTGGAGTAAAAAATAAAAATAAGCAAAATGCAAGAGACCTTGAAAGACGAAATAGGTAAATTTAGAAAAAAAAAAAACATTTTTTATAATATATAAAAACATTTATCTCATTTCATATATTAGATTATTTAATTTTTAATAAAATTCATAACATTTTCTATATAATAATTATATTAATCAAAATCAAAAAAATAATTGTGATGGAATAATGAAGAAAAGTACATTATTATGTAAGTAATTAATATTAATTAAAACACGTGTTACGAGTCGACTTTATAACACCCTCTTACTCACAAAGTTTTTAAATTATTTTTTTTAAATATTATGAAATTAAAGTGCGATTAACGTAAGATAGGATTCTTAATCCTTTCTCCCAGATCCTTATGATTATTCTTTTATCTTTGCTTAACGATCGTCATTCCTATTTAGTGACGAGTAGAACTATCATATATCCCTAATTAAGATTAGATTTATAACTAGTATTTGCATAATACAATGTCTATAACTAATATTTGCACATTATTGTGTAAAATAATGTTATAGGGTTAAACGAAGAACATAGAAATTAAACAGAGAGTGTAATATTAAATGGAGTGAGAGGAACACCTATTTAAAATATGGAATTATAAGGTATTTGTTCAAAATTCTATAAAAACAAAAAATCTAACCAGTGTCATGAAGATATAAACCGCACCATTAAAAAATGCCTTTAACTTAATTATATAGTATCAATTAAATAAATTATATTGTCCACAGATTCACGCCTGGCTGAAAACCGCAAGTTGCACGTCGGTGGATTCACGCCATAATATTAATAACCCCTCTATTACGTCGCGTCCAGGTCCGGGTCCGTTCATCCCCTCTATCAGGTCGCGTCCAGGTCCGGGTCCGTTCATAAGTAAAAGATCAACGGAAATATTTACAATCATAAATAACCATGAAAATTTGCAATGACGAGGACCACACTTTTTACATGGTCCTCGATTTATCATGAAACTAAACAGATCTTTGACAAGGTAATCAGGGTCATCCAAACTAAGCATGATGAGGTGTTATCGTTGGCTAAAAATTCAGCTTAATTTTTTCAAACCGCGTCTTTAGAAATTTTGGAATGAACTTACACGGTTGAGATAATTGGCTGGTTCCCGATTTAGAAGAGATATCTTTCTCTGATAATAAAAGAATTCAATTCAATGTTAATAAATTAAACGTTAATAAATTAATCTAAAAGTTTTATAAAGATTTTTTTAGAGTGTTGAATTTAGCTAAAAATTAGTGTAAATAATACAAATAAAGATTTTATCACAAATTTTTTTAACAAATCTAAATTCATATATTTAATAAAAAACCAATCTGACAAATTTTTCAGCCAAATTCTATCCAAATATCTGAAAAACATTATGGCCCTTCACATTTAGAACATAGCTGCTTAAATAGGGCAGGCTCCACGGAACTTTCCCTTCCCGGAGGAAGTCGGTGTCCCGATTTTATTAGCCCACTGAGAAACTACATATACACCTCATAGACAACTGCAATGCTAACACAGATCTGCAGATTGGGTGCCTCTGCCTCTGCCCAATTCCCCTTGCCATAGCTATGAAATTCCCAATCATAATCTTTAAAGCCAAAGCCAAACAATTTGATGCGCGTCCTTGATTTCGAAAAAATTGGAAGTACATGAGTTAGTCTGCAGAGCAGCATCATCTGGAAATTCGTCATTGCCATCGAGAAAGCTGTCTACACCTCCGCAGCAGCTAGCAAACTGGCCAGAGCTTAATGCGCTCTTGTTATTAACTTAAGAGAAAAAAAGATGGAGACCAAGAGCATCGCGGCTTGGATTTCAAGGCTGAACTGCCTGGTTTGTGCATGGAGCTTGGCATCATTTATTGTTAATCCATGGTGCCATGCTCTTCCTCAAGAAGCTCAAATCCTCCTGCAAATGAAGGAAAGCTTCAAGAATGATCCCCACAATGCATTGGACAGCTGGATGATAGACTCTGCCAACGCGCCTTGCAATTGGGATGGAATCACCTGCGACAATTCTACAGGTATGGTCACTGAAATCGCACTCGAAGACAAATCTCTCAACGGCCCTCTTTATTCCGGCCTATGCAATCTTCCGAGCTTGGAAAAGCTCCATTTGGGTTTCAATAACTTGTATGGGATTTTGCCACCGCCTCTCACGAATTGCAGCAACCTCCAATCCCTCAATCTCACCACAAATTCTCTGTCCGGCACTTTGCCAGACTTTTCTGGACTAAAGTCGTTGAAGATGCTCGACCTCACGACTAACAAATTCACAGGCCAATTCCCTACTTCTCTGGGAAATTTACCAGAGCTCACCTCCCTCAACCTTGCAGAGAATCCCTTCACTCCTGGCACAATTCCCCGGGAGCTCATGAGTTTGAAGAAACTTCACACCTTGTACTTGGCCACTTGCAATTTGATAGGAGAAATCCCGCTTTTCATATTTAATTTCACAGCGCTGGTCCTCCTAGATCTCTCTGACAACAGCCTCAATGGATCCATTCCCAAGGAAATCTCGAACCTGAGGAAGCTCTATCAACTGGAGCTCTACAGCAACTATTTCAGTGGGAGTATTCCTGGCGAATTGGGCCATCTCTCGTTCCTGCGGAACTTGGATGCTTCGCGCAACAGCCTTACCGGCAGCATTCCACAAGAGCTCGGGAATTTGAAGAATTTGTCATACTTGCAGCTCTACAGCAACAATCTTTCGGGCCAAATTCCCGAGAGCATTGGGGAATTGCCGCTTCTGGAAGGCTTGTCGATATATGAGAACAATCTTACGGGCCAATTACCGCAGAAGCTTGGCAGCCTGTCCAAATTCAACATGCTGGACGCCTCGCAAAATCAGCTCAATGGCTCGCTGCCCAAAGATATCTGCAAAGGAGGAAACCTGCAGTACTTTCTTGTTCTTGAAAACTATTTCACGGGAGAACTGCCTCTCTCATACGGGGCTTGCCAAAGCTTGATACGCTTCAGAGTCAATAACAATGGACTCAGCGGTACAGTTCCCGGAGGAATCTGGGGTCTGCCCAGTGTCAATATTATTGATTTGAGCTTTAATAATTTTGTGGGAGAAATAAGTGCCGATATCGTGAATGCAAAGAATCTATCATTCTTGTTCATTCAAAACAACCAATTCTCCGGCAGCTTGGTGCCAGAGATCGGCTTAGCGCTGCACTTGGTCACGATTAATGCAAATAATAATAAGTTTACGGGTCAAATACCGAAGGAAATCGGAAGGTTGAGTCAGTTGAATGGACTATATTTGCAAGAAAATATGTTGGCGGGATCCATTCCAGGCGAAATCGGCTCCTGCGAATCTTTAATCATTATAGATCTTGCGAGAAACCGTCTGAATGAAGCAATTCCAGACTCTTTGGGATCTATTCGTGGCTTGAATTCTTTGAATCTTGCAAATAATGAGCTCTCCGGTTCAATTCCCAGCAGTCTCGGTGCATTGACCCTGAACTTTATTGATCTATCCAACAATGCGTTAAGCGGCCCCATTCCCAACCCGCTCATCATCGCCGGAAACAGGCAAAGCTTTTCGGGAAATCCAGGGCTCTGTGTTGAAAGCCACAGCAGAGATTATACGATTAGGGTTTGCTCGACTTCTTCTCGTTCTCACAAGAAAGACAGGAGACTGGAATTAGCAGCAGGTTTCATTGCAGGTGCAGCCGTGTTAATATTGGCCGTTGGACTGATACTTTTCCGGCGGTATGTTCGTCGACAAGCGGATAAGCTGGAGAAAGAGGAAAACTTGGCATGGAAAATCACAGTTTTTCATAATTTGAGCTTCAATGCAGAAGAGCTTTCTGGGTTTTTGTTACTGAAAAACGAAGAGAATGTTATTGGAAGCGGGGCATCCGGCAAGGTTTATCGTGCTGACCTACCCAACAATGAAACTGTAGCAGTGAAGCACCTATGGACGGCCACCAAGATGGATATGGACGATATTGATATGGACAAGCATAAGAAGAAGAAGAATAACAAAGTTGAAAAGGCTCATCGATTGGCCAATGCAGAAGTTGAAACTTTGGGAACCATTCGCCACAAAAATATAGTGAAGCTTTATTGTTATCTGTCCAACAGTCATTCAAATGTGTTGGTCTATGAATACATGCCTAATGGGAACCTGTCTGAAGCTTTGCGGAGCAATAATGGTTTGGATTGGCCGACGCGACACAGGATAGCATTAGGAGCAGCTCAAGGATTATCATATCTTCATCATGATTGCTCCCCTGCAATCATTCATAGAGATGTCAATTCTACCAATATCTTGCTGGATCAATTTTATGAGGCCAAGATCGCTGATTTTGGTGTTGCAAAAGTTGTTCAAGCTGGCAACAGAGAAGGGGATAGTGCAGCAGATTTTGTAGGTACTCACGGTTACTTTGCTCCTGGTAAGTTTTTCAATTTTTTTGTCTGGCATATGTTAATCCATTTTCTTCCTTGCTGTTTCCCAAACAAAGTTTCTGGCTCTTAAAGAACTGCGTTTCTTAACAGGTTTTGCAGACCTTGACCTATAACATTATTGAGATATTCATTATATTGGTATCCTTTGCAAATGGATGAACCCTGAACTGTACTCTGTTTATGTATTTTTCTGGCAGAATATGCATACTCCAAGAAGGTCACCGAGAAGAGCGATGTTTACAGTTTTGGTGTAGTTTTGCTGGAGCTCATAACTGGCAAACGGCCCAATGAACCGGAATTTGGAGAGAACAAGGATATTGTTTATTGGATTTCACAGAAAATCTATGAAAAGAAAGATGCATTTGTGGTTCTTGACTCGAGGATTTCCAGCTCATTTAAAGAAGAAATGATTCGGGCTCTGAAAATTGCAGTGTTTTGCACACACAAACTGCCAAATTCGCGGCCTTCTATGAGAGAAGTTGTGCAGATGTTGAAGGATGCAGATCCTTGTGACTGCAGTACAACCATGCAAGTAGAGGGCTCAAAGCCTACGAATGAGGACTCAAAGCACGAAGTAAAGGACTCAACGCCTGCAAATGTGGACTCAAAAGCATGAAAATGTTACAGTTGATATCGAAGAAGACTAAATATATTGTAAAGTTGTAGAAACCTGAGCTGTAAACTACCATGGCCGGAATGAGGGTTTTTCTATATATGTTTGGGATGACCCATGTATAATGCTGGCCGAATGTTCCATTGATAGTAGAAAAATGATACAGGTGGAATATTTCATGTATCATAAAATGGATTCCTGGTTACTGATGGAACTGTTAATAACGAAGGCCAATATCAGCCACCCTGACTAAATTGTCGCTGATCAAAAGTGCACTTTTAAATATAGTACCTGGAATTATAAAGTTTTTGCAAAGTTAAGATGTTAGTTCGAAAAAGACGAGCCGAGGCCAATTTCAAAACCAAACAGGAATTTACATCCATAAAATTAAGTAACAAGATAAGGGCAAGTGATCAATGGCAATATAATGCGTTAAATTTAGACTTTATTAGAGTGCTCCCCTATACAATTGCTAATACAACAAACTCTAAGAAATATATATATATATTCTTACGCCACTTTTAACGTGAGTATTCAAATTTTTAAGCCATTTTTTGGTTGATCTTGGTAAATGTTTCTTTTCATTATAATATATGTCAGTAGGTTACAACTATTTATCTTGGTTAGGTGATTTCAATTTATCCATTGGAAAACCATTTTTGTTGACCACCTAACTGCATTATACGCCATCTAGTAGCAAAAAATAGTTAGTCTATCTATCCACGCCATATATACCTGATTATCATGCCCACAACCATTAGTTGTCTTTCTATCTATATAAACTAACCTGATTATCATGCCCACAACCATTAGTTGTCTTTCTATCTATATAAACTACTGCAAACTCGAAAGTAAATGCTATCCGCATATAAACTTAAGCAAAAAGACTATGACTTCAAAATTCTAGTTCTCATGATCAGTGGAGGTAGCGGGGCCGAGTCTTTGGCACTGGATTTGGGCAACTTGGTGGGCAGGAACACCCTTGAGAAGTTTTCCTCAATTTGGCCCAAACGGCCACCTTGTTTCTGTAGCTGAGCTTGGATCTTTTGAAAGTCCTGCTTGTAGTCTGAAAGTTCCTCAACGGAGGTCATCCAGATTTGTTCCATGACCTTCCCTAGGAGGCATTTCAGCTACCAGTGTAAGTGTAGAGTCTGTTTATATTGTGTTCCAGGAGCCAGGGCCTTCCACTCTTCCACATTCACTACACCCTCGTTCTTAAATCTGTTGATCTCCTCTTCCCACTCTGCAATGAGCCTCCTCCCACTCTGCAATGAGCCGTTGAATCTCCTATCTAGTACCACCCACATATGCAGCCACTGCTTCTTGGATCTGTTTGTCTACTGATTTCCTAACTCGAACACACTCTGGGAAACTGCAAAAGTCTACACACTTAAACGAAATAAACCTTCTAGCACCCACTTTCAATCTCAATGAAATCGTGACGCGAATACCCATTAGAAATGGAAAAGCAGCGCTGCCACTCATGTTAAAATGGTACGATCGTCTGGTCTGAGTCAAAATCTTCGTCTCGTCTAGTCTTAATCAAAATCTTCATCCCCACACTCTGCTGGACCCTCCGTTAATTATTTCTCAGTTTGTAGCGGCCATAGCATGAAGCTATCAATTCAGAAATCCACCGACAATCATAGCTTAGATTTAGCGTGCCAGGCATCCCAGTACCTGGCCCGCATGGCATCTTTCATCTCTTTTGTTTGTCAATTTTGTTTTAGTGCTGCATATTTCATCTTTTTTGTTGTCAATTTTGTTTTAGTGAAATGGGTGATGTTAGTGACATTGTTTAACATGGTTATCTGTTATAAATAAGTTTAATTACAAACTTTTTTGTTGAACTGGAAGAGATAAAACGCATACTAAGGGACAATAGATAATATAGGTAAAACGCTTTGTAGTAATGATTCAAATGGCCATAAGGTAAAAGCAGTTGTTATCAATGCTATACCTCTCAATACTATTCATGCAAATTTTAATACGCCTTTGAACCATTCCCATGTTAACGTCTCCCCTCTCACGAGTGATCATCCTCTAAAAATACTCATCAAGCTAGCAGCCCCACCTTTCTAGGTAGAAGGAACATAGATTCTAGGTAGAAGGAACATAGATGCCAAATTTTTATTTAAATCTTATTACAGTATACGTTCATACTTGTCTAGTTGTTAAGTCTACAATCAATAGCATTCCGGATATGCTGCTTCTTTTGGTGATCGTTGTCTAGGGTCCTATTTAGTAGCTGATATGGTGGAGCGAGCTACTTTTGGTCACGTTCTTGTTAAAAGCATGTCTACTCATGTTTACTTTGAACGTAGTATGACAAATTTATATTTTATGACAAATATATATATATAGATATATTTTTTTTTATATTTATTTTTTATTATATTTTTTTATTTTTTTTATTTTTTTGGGTATTGTTGAAGTTTTGAAATGTTTATACTGTAATATTTTATGTAATGTTTTCAGTTATTAATAGAAATTTTTGGACATATTTACTCAAAAAAAAATAGATAATATAAATATGCCAGATTTTTGATATATTACACCCACTTTGGATTAAAGGGCTTAATTTTTTGCAAATTCCAAATATATTTTGAAATTTGACTGACGGAAACAAATTCCAAAATATTTTGAAATTTTACCAAAAAGAGCAATAAGCAATGCCCTAAGAACCTTCATGTTAATGCCGAAATAACCTTCATGTTAAAGTGGCTTAGGAATTTCCCGTGAACAAATGGGATTCGTAGAAGTCTGGAAAATCCTCGATGGTTTTGTGGCTTCCCAAGAAATTATGCATTCCTTCAAATCCCAAAAACTCCCTGGCATGATGATTAAGCTAGACCTGTCAAAGGCCTATGATCACCTCAGCGGGGAGTACCTGAGCTAGGCCCTTGGGGCCTTCAGGTTCGATCAAAAATGGATTGAATGGATCCAAGCCTTGGTGACATCCTTTGTGTTCTCTATCCTACTAAATGGCTCCCCCTCTCAAACTTTTAACCCATCGCGGGGCCTCCGCCAGGGCGACCCCCTGTCCCCTTTTCTCTTCATTATTGGGATTGAAGGGCTAGGATGCTACCTCAAGACTGAAGCCAAAAATGCCCAGATTAAAGGCATGAGGTTATGGGGCAATGATCTCCCCATTACTCAGCAACAGTTTGTAGACGACATCATGCTCTTTTGTCACGTGTCACTTCGAAAAGCTCGTCGCATCAAAGAAGTACTCCTAGTCTTCATGGAAGCATCTGGCACTACGATCAACAATGACAAACCCTGCATTTTCTTTTTCAATACGCTTGGAAACATACAAGGCTACCTTGCCCGGGTCTTGGGGTTTGGTATTGGATTTCTACCTTCCAAGCATCTAGGAATGCCCTTGATGGTAAACTCCCTCAAGACCTCCACCTCGCAATCCCTCCTTCAAAAAATCACAGGTAAACTCAGTGGTTGGGCTTTTATATGGTTAAATATGGTGGGATGGACAGTCCTCCTCAAAGCAGTTCTCCAATCCATCCCAATCTATCAGCTTTTTGGAATGGCAGTGCCACAAACGTCATGTGCAAAAATGGTGGAAACATTCAAGAAGTTCCTATGGGGAGGAGTTCAACAAATTAAAAAATGGGCACTGGTATCATGGAAAAACTTAACAAAGCATAAGATGGATGGAGGCCTGGGCTTGAGGGACACCTACATCCTAAATCAAGTAATGGGGGAAAATTTATGGTGGCGCTGGATGAGTGGTGGGTCGGATCTATGGAAACAAATATGGAAAAGAAAATATAATATGCCTGTAAGAACGAAAGACATCCTAAGGTAAAGGGATCCCCCCAAAGGGTCGGCCATTTGGAATTTGGCGACCCAAAACAGAGACCTTGTTCAACAACACTTTTTCTAAGAAATCAGGAACGAGAAAACAACCATGTCCTCGCATGAATCATGGCAACAAAGGGAAAAACTACAAAACAAACAAGACCTAAGAGACCTCCTGTTATATACAACTGGGAGGAATTTTCATACAGTGGCACAATTCTAGAAACTATACCAAGAGTGGGAAGGTTGGAGGAAATGGAGGAAGAGGAAAGATTGGGCATAGGCCCTGGAATTAGATCAATGGACACAGTTTGAGAAGGACCTTGAATCAAGGAAAATAACTATCCTTAATGGACCAGACATCCTACGATGGGGATACACTACCAAAGGGACATTTACAATAAAAGAAGCATATGGAATAAGAGCTAGTGGAACTGGCGAAGGGTGGAACCTGATCTAGAAAAAGATATGGGGCGGGGGCTGGTGGCCGAAGGTGGCCTACTTCCTGTGTCTTGTAAGCAAAGGTCACATTCTTACCTGGGATTAGCTCCAAAAAAGAGGATTCTATAGGCAGTCGCTTTGCAAACTTTGTAATGCAAATAGTGAGGACCTTGAACATATCCTCAACACTTGTCCATATGCTGAATAGAAATGGAGACAGATGGAATAACTCTTCGAAAGAATGGATCGGGATAGGAATAGAGTTCGAGAAACCATACTCCTCTAGAGAGTAGGCATATTCTCCAGCGTAGTCATAAACAGAGTTTGGGGCCTTGCATTGGGATTCATTCTCTAGGCCATTTGGAAAGAAAGGAATCGTCGAATCTTCAAGGACCAGCTTCTACCTCAAGAGGCGGTGTGGGAAGGGATCATACAAAACATAAGGGAAACCATTCTAGCAAAGAAGTGGTAACCAGAGGATTGGAAGGCCCCACCCCACGAGGCTAGAGTCATGCAAAAATTAAACATACCACCGACCATGGTAAGCCAGGCCTCTTGGAAGGTAACAGTGAGAGGAGTTACCTCCCTTAACTATTTTACAACACCTTTGGAAAGACTTGTGAAGCTAACCCTTGATGGAGCATCGAAAGGCAACCCAGGACCAGCTAGCCTTGGAGGACATTTTCGGGATCCTAGAAGCAACACCAAGCTCATCTATGTTGAGCATTGTGGGGTTGCTAGTAACAATGAAGTTGAATTTGCAGTTGCAAGGCAAGGCCTCCAAATCGCAACCAAAAGGGGCTACAGGAGTATTATACTGAAAGGGGATTCGAGGCTTGTTATCAACATGGTAAAAAAAATAAACCAAGGAATCGAATGGGAAAAGCTTAGCGAAAGATGGAGAACAACAAGGCTAATCTAAGAGATAAGAACCCTTACTAGCAACTTCAACTATATAATGAAAAATCATGTCAAGAGGGATAGAAATAAGTAACAAACTTCCTAGCGAATTGGGGTTGCAATCATCAGGATGCACCTCTTGAGCAAGTTTGGCTAGAACAACCAGAAGATAAGATGTTCCAGCCCTTGAAGGAGATCCTGGAACAAGACTAGAGAAAGAGTGGTCAAGGCACTCAGACAATGGTCAAGGCGCTCAGACCCCTGATCGGGGTGTGAGGTGGATGACAGACCCATTAAGGGAGTTATTATGACAAGTACGGACAAAGGTAATGCCACCACCTCCCACACGCTCAAAGCACAAGGCATGGTGGCGATCAACATGATTATGATAAGACGGAAGAAGGAAGGTGGCATGCACATGCATAAGAGGGGGTTGACAACAAAGAGGGTTAATAGGAAGGAGGGAGATAGTGGAGAGGAGACATCAGCAAAGGTGGCGCAACGTTTTCCGGAAGGTGAAGAAACACAATGACCCCAAGCGTTGGTTAATGGGTATGTTCTTTGCTTTCACTTCATTATACTCCCCAACATCTGGTTTGTTGAATTGGGACTGCATGAGGGAAAGGGGCTAGGGAGAGAGAGAAATTAGGGTGGTGGGAATAGCTTGGAGGCGTAGGGTGTCGTGAGTCATCGTAGCTACAAAAGCTTTGTAGGGATATTCCTCCACTTAGGAAGTGCATTCTCATGCATGGGGTTTCCTGGGGTTTTGCTCCACTTTGGCATTCTCCTCTCGCGTATGGGGAGCATAGAGTTGGGGAGGGAAGAATGTTGGCTGAGTGAAACTTGTCAATTTGTTTGCTTGGCAAACCTAAGGGGAAAGGGTAGGGTAGCGGAAATTGTTGTAAAGGTAATTTCAGTCTGTGTCCTGGAACAAGGTGTGAAGGCTAGGGCTCGGTGGAGGTCAGGGTTCATGAGGGCAGACACCAAGGCCCCGAGGGGAGTTAGTAGGGGGGAAGGTGTTTGTGAGAGGAGTCCATTGGAACTAGGGAATTGGTATGCTGGGAAAGATGACCAAGCTAGCCTCGACTGGCGACGGGAGTGAGGGATGGTTCATAAAATAGGGGAGGGTTACTTGGTCAAGGAAGGGGCTTAGAAGACGAAAGGCCAAGGTTAGCAGAGGAAAGAATGACAGAGACGTAGTTAGGGGGACAGGGGACGAGGTCAGCCAACAAGGGGCATTGTGGTGAAGGAGCAAGGCTCCTTTCAACTGGGCTTCTGGGTCTCTGAGCCTGTGGGTGGTCATGGAATTTGTGCCAGAAATTGTGGCCATTATTGGCACAGGACAAGGGGCATTGAAGGGTGTCCAGGGCATCTTAGGTCGAGGTCTTTCGCGCTCAAGGGCTTTGAACAGGTTGCATGGGGGGAAGAAATGTTGGATGAACAAAACCAATTGTTGTCAAAAATGATGAAAATAATGGTTTGGAATTCTTGGTTTCTCGTTCCCAAAGCAGGTAACTCCCCTTGGACAAAGAAAGCATTGAAGCTAGTTCCGGGTCACCGTTAGCAACAGGCTAGAAGGACACGAGACAACATAACAATGGCTTGAGAAGGGAAAGGTAAGGGTAGAGGCAAGAGACTGAGGGAGAGCGAGGCTGAGGCTGAGCTGAGCAATGCTGAAAAACGTTGTGTTGGCAAATCAACTATTTATTTCATTTAATTTGAAAATAATTATAATTTGAAATTTTTTATTTACATTTGAACTAGAAATAATTTCGCAAATTGAATTAATTATCATAATTATATTTTTTATAAAAATTCCTCAATTTAACTTTCTAAAACGTGTAGTTATTAATTAAATTAATTACCATCACATAAATTGACTTTTTTTATTTAACCTTCTAAAGTTACACTTAGTGACTAATTAAATTGCTTACCAATTACATAAACTAATTTTATTTTGTTTTTGTTTTAGTGACATGGGATCACCAAGGTGGCTTTGAAAACAATGGGATCACCAAGGTGGCTTTGAATGGATACCTAATTAGAAAGAATACTTTAAAAAGTGTATTTATGAGGTGTCAATTCAAACTGGTGAACGAGTAAATCAAACGAAAATAATTATTTGTACCAAATAATCACAGATTT
>APFE031114526.1:197022-209666 GCA_000404065.3 Pinus taeda
TTGAGAGAGCTTAGATGAGGACAAAGTGAGGGCCATCCCTTGTGGTTAAAGAAAGCGTGGTTGTGAACTTAAAAACGGATATTATTATTATTATAATTATCGATATCAAGTTCACTTAGTATTAATTTTGTTTTGAATTATTTTTATATCATCAATTTAAACCAATCTTTTTTTTAATATTATATTTAAAATTATTTATTGGTTAAAGAAATCAGTGTTTAGTGTTGTCTTTGATACATTCAAAAAAATACTTTGAGAGAGCTTAAATGAGGACAAAGTGAGGGCCATTATTAGTCTTTTATATTTTTAAGGAAATGTTTTGGACATATCTTCTCAATTAGTTGAAGTGAACCACATTATGTTAATCACCACCTTGGCACTACTTCTAATTAAGGGAGTTGTTCGTTAGTGCCATCTATTATATCTTGGGTGAAATATTGATATGCACTTAATTTCACAAATGACATGCTATCAACTATGCAGTCCTCTTCCATATACTTCTTTAACCAATTTACAACTAACCAACTCTTTTTCAACCCACGTAGATTCATCATCCATAATAGAAAATCCAAGCGATTCTTTCTTTCCTATTTTCATTTTCAACAATAAGGTTTCTAGTTTACTAAAAGAAAAAAAAATTATAAGGTCCATGCTCATGTGCCCGTGTGTTAAAATATGACAACAATATGACACCTCAACAAGTCTATACAGTATTCCAAAAGAATTTCTCAACATAACAATATGTAAATGTAAATTTAAGTTTATCGAAGTAAATGTTGTTGCAATTATTCCGTTTTACAAAACAAAATATAGTTATGAAAACTATTGTAATGGAGCCTACTTCATATATTTTATAAGAGATGAAGAGGCTATATGGTAAGCTTGAATACAATAATTATCCTGAAGAATAAATCCGAATTTCCTTGCTCGTGGATGTTTTCTTGCCAAGTTGTTAGGGTTTACCACATAAATCCTTTGGACTATTGTGTATAATTTTATGTGTCATTTTCTTTGTGAATGATTTTGTTTATAGACTCTAAATAATAAGTGGTATTAGAGCCCAACGATAAGAGTTTCCTTCAAATGGGTGCAAAGAGCAACACACCAGGTGCAAGTCAACCAACCCATTCATTCATTCATGATTCATTGAAGATACAAGAATCCTATATGGAATTTCATAGCAGTATGTTCTACCCATCAAATTGAAGATGGATCATTGAACCAGATCAACAAAAGGTATGTGTTTTTTGTTTGACATTTTTGAATTGCGTAATTGGTGTTATGCCTAGCCAAATGTGTTGGGTATACATTATATTATTTGTATGAATAGTTCTAGGAGTTGTTATGTTGCACCAGGTGCAACGTGGGAGTTGCAGGGGGGTTATTTCCCCCATGCTTGAGGTTTAGGGCAACACAAAAAAAAAAATTATGCATACCCAAGGATGGGGGCCGGGCCCAAGGATGATCGAAAAACCTACCCATGGTGTTTTTGCATGGTTTTGGGAATGATGATTTTTCCCATGGTGTTTTTTTATTCAATAAAGGGAACTATGATTATGTTCTAATTTAGGGTTAATGGATTGGGGTTTTATGAATGATTCAATATGTATATAATGTATTGTAACATTGAAAGGAATATAATGAAAAATCAATCTAGTTTTCCTGGTTTTGGGTTCCAAGAGAAAAATCTTTGTGTATATTTTCTATTCTCAGTATTGTATATTTTTCTGTTTTTTAAGAAGTCATTTGTAGGTAATTTTTGTACAAGGTTAAAACTATCATTTGGTATCAGAGTAGTTTTAGATTTAAGGGGATGCCTTTGTGGTTGAGGGGTTTTGCTCGGGCTTGTCATATACCCTATTAGAGTGGGAGATCTATAGGATCGATTCTTATAGTGAAAGGAGATGGAAAACATTGGAAAGTTAGAGATTAGAAAAATCAATGGATTAAGTTTTGAGTTATGGAAGCTTAAGATGGAGGATCTATTGGTGGATAAAGATTAGTGGACCATGAGGGATCCAAGTACTAAACCAATGACAATACCAATAGAAGGCAAAGAGCATAATACGGTTGTGTGTCTCAAGGTTAGTATTACTAAATGTTCTAGGAGAAGCTACAACAAAGGCTTTGTGGGACAAGCTAGGGGCTTTGTATCAATGTAAGTCCCTGGTGAACATATTATTTTGACGGAAAAATCTATATAACCTGAGGATGAGGGATGGAGACTTAGTGACAGAGCATATAAACGCCTTCAATACTATCGTAAGTCAATTATCATCTGCTGATATTAAAATTTCAGATGAATATAAGCACATTAGTTTGTTGTATTCTCTACCAAATGCATGGGATAGTCCGGTTATTGCCATAGGTAGCAATAAAACTACTTTGAAATTTGATGAAATAGTCTCAGCCTTGTTGTCAAAGGAGATGAGATGGAATAATATGGAGATCCATAATGGAGATGCCTCGTTTGTAAGAGGGAAGTCTCAAAATAGACATAGAAATAAGTCCTCAAGTGGGAGATCTAAATCTAGAGGGAGATTTAAATCTTGAGGAAAATTCATACAAGTATGCTGGAAATGTGAAAAAAAGGGCACTACAAAAGGGAATGCAGATCTAAAACTCCTGAGAAAGGAAAGGAATCTAATGATGCTCCTTATGTAGATGTGAAAACCACTTCAGATGAACATGGGGATGTGTACTTGGCTTCTTCTTCAAGTACACATGTAGATCGTGAGACATAATTGATTGACTCAGGTGCATCCTTCCACATGACTCCTCATAGGGAGTGGTTATGCGGATACAATAAGTATGATGTTGGTGATGTTTTCCTAGGTGATGAAAGGAAAACCAAAATCATACGATGAGGAAATTTCAAGCTAAAGCTGATGGATGGAAGGATTATAACACTTCCTAGTATTTTTCACATTCTTAGATTGACTAGAAATCTATTTTCTATAAGAAAGATGGATGATGTAGGTGTAAATATAATGTTTAAGAAAGATACTTGCAAGATAGATCGAGGGGCACTAGTATTCATGAGGATAGTTTGGAATGGAAAATATGTACAAGCTTATGGGAAATCTTGTTATTGATAAGTGAAGCAGTTATGTCATTCCTGAAAGTGGGCCAAAAAATATTGTAGTCTCTAGTGAAAACTCTATTCTATGGCATCAATATTGGGAAATATTGGAGAGAAGGGCCTTAAGATAAGTCATGGGAATGGTACGGTAGAAGGTATGTCTAATTCCTCTATGGGTTTTGATTTCATTGAACATTGTGTATATGGGAAGCATAATCAGTGAGTTTTCCCTTTGGTGCTAACAGGGTAGAAGGAATATTAGAGCTTATTCACAATGATGTGTTTCGATCTATGTTAGTTCCATCATTAAGTAAATATTTGTACTCTCTTGTTTATAGATGACTTCTTGAGGAATACATGGATAGATTTCCTTAGGATTAAATCTGAAGTCTCTCATAGGTCTCAAGATTTAGGCAAAGAAGAAAATCAAGGTGTTAAGGACAGATAATCGTGGAAAGCTATGCAAGAAGGAATTAAAATAATTTTATTAAAAGTGTGGTATAGCACAAAACAAGACTACTCCATACATACCTTAACATAATGGAGTTGCAGAAAGAATGAATAGGATGCTAATTGGAAAGCCAAGGAGCATGCTCAGTAGTGTTGGATCAGGGCAGAAATTCCAGGTAGAGGTAGTGAATACTGCATGTTACCTATTTAATAGATCACTTTCATCAACATTGGAGGATAAGACTGCACATGAGGTATGGATTGGTAAGAAACCCTCTCTCCCACATCTTGGGCTATTTGGTTGTGATGCATATGTACGTGTTTGAAAGGAGAAACGAACCAAGTTGGATAGTAAATATGAAAGGTGCATCTTTGTTATGTATAAACATGGTTTAGCTTTGGAACCCAAAAACAATGAAGGTTATGTATAGTCGAGATGTGGTATTTAGAGAAGTGAAGGATGTTATGAAACATGAAGTCCTACCATTGGAAAAATAACTAGAGAAGATAGATCTTGAACTGAAGGAGGAAGAATCAGACTCTATCAGAGAACAAGAATCAAAAGAGGAAAACCACACACTCCAGTTTTGAGGAGATGAGTTTGAGAAAGAAGGCAACTAGAGAGGTATGTTCCATCTAATTTTAGTTCAATTTTTTATTTATTTATTATTGATGATGATCCCATAATTGTCACAGAGGTAGTACATTAGAGGAAATTTCAGCCTAAAAGTGCCCATGAAATTTTCATGCAATTTCCATGTCATAATATGTAAACTAATCAAAATAATTTAAATTTAAAAAGAGGTACAGGTAAAATTTTTGAAGGGAAACTTAAGAAAAACCACTTTTTTAATTATATGTTTTGCTTATTTTCTTGTAGGTTTATTCAAATTTCAGGTGTAGACACTCGTTGGATGCAAAATTGAATTCCACATCCAACGAGTACTCATTATGCATATTTCTTCGAAGACCCACCTTGATAAAAATTGAAAATACATTAAAAAATGTGTTGAACATGTTTAATGTATCTTCAATTTTTATTAATGTATACATAATGGTTACTCATTGGATGTGGAATTTAATTCCACATCCAATGTGTTGGGTGTTTGTTATATTATTTCAGGCACAGTGCCCCAGGAATTTTTTTTGGAACCCTATATTAGGTGGGCAGACCTACCTATGGTTTTGTGCATGAGTTTTGCATACAATTTTGGGCATGATGGTTTTATGCTCATGGTATCTTGTAGATCCGATCAAGAGAAATATAGTTATGCTCTAATCTAGGGTTAATGGATTGAGATTTATGAATTCTTCGGCATATGTGTGTGTGTGTGTGTGTTGTAACATTGAAAGGAATATACTGAAAAATAAATCTGGTAGTTCCAGTTTTGGGATCAAGGGGAAATATTTATGTATTTATTTTGTGTTTATTGCTATTGTATATTTTATATTTTTTAAAAATTCATTCGCAAGTAATTTATGTATAGGGTTAAAACCTACATTTGGCATCAGATTTGTTTCGGCTTAAATGGGATGACTTTGCTGCTGAGGGGTTTTTGCTCAAGCCTGTGATAGACCCTGTTCAGTGGGAGATTTGCAGGGTCAATTCTTGCGGTGAAAGAAGATGGTGAGCAGTGGAAAGATAGAGATCAAAAAAATTAATGGTCAGAGTTATGAGTTGTGGAAACTCAAGTTGGAGAATCTATTGGTGGATAAAGATCAGAGGATCGCAGTAGATCTGGGTACTAAAGCAATGACAATGTTAGATGAGGGCTAGACGAAGTTGGATCAGAAAGTAAAGAGCACAATACAGTCGTGTATCTCAAATTTAGTATTGTTGAATGTATCAGGGGAAGCTATGGAGAAAGATTTGTGGGACAAGTTAGGGAATTTGTACCAATATAAGTCTCTGGTGAATAAATTGTTTCTACAAAAAAAGATGTATAACCAGAGGATGAAGGATGGAGACTTGGTGACAGAGCATCTAAATGCCTTTAATAATTTAGTAATTCAATTGTTATCTATTGATATAAAAAATTTCAGATGAAGATAAGTGCATCAATTTATTGTTTTATCTACTAGATTCATAGGATAGTTTGGTTGTTGCAATAGGTAGCAATACAATAACCTTGAAGTTTGATGAAATAGTCTCATCCTTGTTGTCGGAGGAGATGAGACAGAAAAATATGGAAGGCTAGAATGGAGATGACTTGTCTATACGAGGACGGTCCCAGAACAAAAAAACAAATCCTCGAGTGGGAGATCTAAATCTAGAGGGAGATATAAATCTCCAGGAAAACCTGTAAAGGTATGTTGGAAATGTGAAAAGGAAGGGCACTTCAAAAAGGATTGTAGATCTAAAGCACTTGAGAAAGGAAAGGGATATGATGATGCCCCTACAAAGGTGAAAACCACCTCAGATGAAGGTGGGGATGTGTACTTGGCTTTTTCTTTAAGTACACATGTAGATCATGAGGCATGGTTGATTAACTCAAGTGCATCCTTTCACTTCACTCCCCATAGAGAGTGGTTCTACGAGTATGAGAAATATGATGGTGGTGATGTCTTCTTAGGAGATAATAGGAAGGCTAGAATCGTTGGTCGCAGAAAATTAAAGTTGAAGTTGCAAGGTGGAAGGGTTATAACACTTCTAAGTGTTCTGCATATTCCTGCATTGGCCAGAAATCATATTTTTGTAAGCAAGTTGGATGATGTAGGTGTAAAAACAATGTTCGAGAAGGATACCTACAAGATGGTTCAGGGAGCACTGGTATTGATGCAGGGATTTCGAATTGGAATTATGTACAGGCTACAAGGTAGAATTGTTGTTGATGGGTGCAACAGTTCTATGGTTCCTGAAAGTGGAGCAGAAAATCTAGTGGTCTCTGGAGAGAAGACCATGCTATGGCATCAAAGGCTTGGACATATTGGAGAGAAGGGCCTTAGAATACTTCATGGTAAAGGTATGAGTAATAGCTCTCTTGATTTTGATTTCTATGAAAATTGTGTATATGAGAAGCAAAATTGGGTAAGTTTCCCCTCTGGTGGTAGGAGGGAAAAACAGATATTAGAGCTTGTGCACAGTGATGTGTTTGGACCTGTGAAGGTTCCATCACTGGGTAAGTCTATGTATTATGTATCATCTATAGATGACTTCTCAGGGAATACATGGATATATTTCCTTAAGAAGAAATCTAAAGTCTTTGACAGGTTTAAAGAATTTAAGGCTCTGGTGGAAAACTAGATAGAGAAGAAGATAAAGGTGTTGAGGACAGATAATGGTGAAGAGTTTTGCAGTAAGGAATTTGAAGAATTCTTTAAGAAGTGTGGTATAGCACAGTAGAAGACTACTCCATATACACCTGAGAAAAATGGAGCTGTAGAAAGAATGAACAAGATGTTGATGGAAATGGCAAGAATCATACTCAGTGGTGCCAAGTTAGGACAAGACTTCGAGGCAGAGGCGATGGAGACAACATGTTACCTGGTCAATAGATCACCTTCATCAGCATTGGAGGATAAGACTCCACAAGAGATATGGACTAGTAAGAAACCCTGTTTCACATTGAGGATATTTGGATGTGATGCATATGTACATGTTCCAAAGGAGAAAATAACCAAGTCAAATAGTAAATCTGAAAAGTGCATCTTTATTGGGTATAAGGATGGTTTAAAGAGTTATAAGCTTTGGAACCCAGTAACAAGGAATGTTGCATACAGTCGAGATGTGGTGTTTAGAGAGGTGAAAGATGTTATTAAACATGAATTCTAATGTTCAGTCCGAAATTTAAAGGGCTAACAGCTTCATTGAGTGCATTCAACACATCCACCAGCAGGTCCATGATATATTGGACAGAGCCAATGTTAAGTACAAGTAGCACCATGATCAGCATCAATTGTCGCACAAGTTCCAGGTGGGCAACAAAGTTTGGCTACATTTTTAGGAGTGCCTTGGTTGACCCCACCGCAAGCTTCACCCACTCTGATATGGGCCATACACCATCAGCAAGATCGTCAGTGACAATGCCTTCGAGCCCGAGATCCCACCATTCCTTGGTATGAACCTAGTGTTCAATGTACACCGCCTTCGGCCATGCTTTCCACCATTGTTGGACACATTTGACATTGCAGAACATCTCACACCAAGAGCGCTCAACCTGGACTGCATGGAACATGCCAAAACTAATCAGATCATGGACACACATATGAAGAACACTCGCCAATAGATGATAAAACTATATTGAGTTGTCAAAGCAGTTCAACTCCTTCAGCAGGGCAAGTGGTTCACCAGGGACCAAGCTCAACAGAAATTTCCTCTCCTCATGGAAGCTTTACATGCAATGGGGACCATTACTTCCTAAGGGGGCAAGAATGATCCAGGTGGATATTGTTGGCCACCCACCTATTCCACCTAGACCCCCCAGTCAATTTCAACTATTTCCTTGTTCATTTCAACATTTACTATTTTTAGCAGTTTTTCAGGTCCTAAACTTCTAGAGCAATTTTGACCCCCTAAACGATGTTTGTTGGGGTCCAAGTAGGCCCATTGTCATAGGAAAGTTCTTGCATTGAAACATGTAATACTTTGAAAGACCTTTCCAACAAAGTATCGTACGTGCCAAACAGAGATAATATGACCAAGTTACAACCCCAGGAAGTTGTCAGCCCAACTAACCCCAATGGGGCCCACAAACTCTTAGTGTTACATCTCCTCGGGTTAAGGTTTTGGTTTTTTAGGGTTTTCTCATGTTTTCCAATAATAAATAGGCCCTTGAGATTCATTGTAACACATTTCATAGGCATGTAGCCACAACATATCTTCTCAAAGATAAGCTACTATCGTGCGAGCTATCTTATTTCCATTCTGTTTGTAAGCATATTTCAGTATTTTTCTATTAATGAAATGAAGTGTTTTTCTACTGCATCTCTATGTTTATGATTATATCTGTAAGTTGTTGTGTTCCTATTTATGTTCGAATCATTCTCTTCTTCTAAATTCACATCTCTATGAACCAATGTCATCCTATGACATGGTAGGTACACTTGATAGTTGTGAGGTGTATCAATATACCCCACAAATATGTCCAACTCAACTGTCAGTTCTAGCGTTTTCCTTTCATCCTTAGTAACATGAAAATAAATTGATGAACCAAAGATCCTGAACTGTGCCACATCTGGTTTCTTACCTAAAAAATCTTCTTCTAGTGTACTAATCCCGAGAATCTGATGAGGACTTCTGGTCTGTACATATACAACTGTATTTCATGCTTCATCCCATAAGTGCAATGGTATGCCCTAATCATGTAACATCACCCGTGCAGCTCTCAAAATAATTATATTCTTCCTTTCAACCACCTCATTCTTATGTGGGTTATGGGGTGTTATTAACTCTCATTGAATGCCTTGTGAGGCATAGAAGTTCTTGAATTCATTCAACACATATTCTCCAATGTTATCCCTCCTGAGAGCCTTCACTTTCCTGCTATCGTATTTCTCAACAGTACTTTAAATTCAAAAAATTTAGAGAACTTATGATCTTTCTTCTACATGAATAAAATCCAGCACTTACATGAGAAATTATCTACAAATATTACATAATACATGTGCTTGGTCGTGGAGGCTATTGAGAACAGTCCACACACATTTGAATGAACTCTTTCAAGGATCGCTTGCACTTGAATTTCCTTATCATGAAAGGTGGCTTTGGTGTACTTCCCCAATGTACACCTATTATAGATCTAACCCAGAAATATATGAAAATATAAATAAACCCAAGAATAACAAGATCTGAATAGATAGAAATGCTTCTTTATTATCAAACCCTTAAGGTAGGGCAACACCATACATTCACTCCTTAAGGAAGGAGAACACTCCACAAGCCATATGCTTGCTCATACAATAATCCTTGACAATATTTCTTGACATCCTCCATGTGGAGTCTCTAGCCTCTATATAGGCTTCATACATGCAATACCATGGATCGTTACCATGGCTCCCTCATACCATCCACTAATACCATGGGCCCATTAAATTATTACTAACTACTTGTGGTCCCTTACATGATATGGGTTAACCACCTTATTTATTACTATGGCCCATGCCATTATTACATTATTACCTTGGGTACCTCCCTCGGTACCCCATATTACCCCCCCTAGGTACATAACATTTTATTAATACCATCTATCTAATACTAGGCCCATTTGCAACTAATTGTGGTCTCGTCATTAATAGTGGGTTAACCACTTACAATTATTAATATGGGCTTTATTGACTCTTTATTATGATGTGATCCCCCTACATAAATAAGGGGGTTAGGGTGGGTCCCTAACATTATCCTTCATCCTAACCCAAACCTAGTCATGGTTGCTTGGTATTGGTGCACTTCATTTCCCTCAACACTATTGGGCGAAGGTAGGATGACGTGGCCCAGAGGTAAACCTCAGAAGGTTGAATGCGTCACCAAAGGAATCAGTCAGGATGATGTTAGCTGGGATGTTCTAGCAGACATGCCATCCTGGTGGTTATGGCATTGGATGATAGGAGGCCCACTTAATAAGTCAGCCCATAGACCAAATCCTGTTTATTACAATGTATGTATGAGAAAATGAAAGGGATGACGTGGGTGCAGACCATGGTGGTAGTGTATCAACATTATGATCAATGGAGATGGGCAGAGTGACCCCACCATACACATAGGCCCAGTGTAAAGGTCCTTGAGGTTGAAGGAAAATGGACAAGGCGCTTGAGTGGAAGCGTCAGGAATGTAAGTGCGGGATGACATCACCTCAGAAGTCCCATCCTAGAGGTATAAGAAGAGTGGCTGGGATAATGTGTCGATAAAGTTGACATAGAGTGATAAGGCAATACAACCGATGGACCAACCAATGATAGAGTGGTGCAAAGGAGGGACCTGTTGTTCCATGTAAACCTAGAATTCTCAACCCAGAGGAACACTAGGGTAGAGGAAACGAATGCGTCAGGAAAGGCTTAGTAGAATAACGTAAAGGGGGTTCATAGTGGGGCCACACAAATGTAGATGATCAATTGGTGAGAAGGTAGTCCCACCTGACAAGTTAGCCCGTAGTAGAGATCCCAAAGGTGTAAGGTCATGTCGTAAGGGAATGCACCAAGAAGGATTGCATCAAGATAATGTAAGCACACATAAGAGCTCGAAAATCTTAGCATCGAATGCGAGGTGGAACCATGTGGCACATTAGCCCGAAGGAAATTTCCTGCATAGTTAAGGTGAAATGCAAGCTAAGGTGAAGCGGGATTATGAAATTCAGTTATCATAGTAAGACACGCAAGCCCTATTGCATCTCCATTGGTGTAGGTTGGGCCCATGGCGAGTTCAACCCAAAAGTTCTAGCCCGAAGCAGCAAACAAAGGGGTCAGATAGGCATTAAAAAGGTAACTCGCACGCAAAGTGTGGGCCGACCCTGACTACGTAGGGAGACGAGGGTCGAGCTGAGATAAAAGTGGAATTGTGCATTATAGAGAAGGCCAACCCCGACTGGTCTAAGAGCCTGACTTCCATGAGGACCAATGGTGGGATGCCACAGGGCAGACATATGATGTGGTAGGGTAAAGTGGGGTCAAAATTTGAGAGGCCATATATGTCGATATAGAGGTCGGATTGAAGCAAAGTTTTATATCATTGAATAATGAGACAAATGCAATGGTGATGTTCCATCTGGGTTTAGAGAAGTTTGCCAAAAAAAAACTCAAAATTTTTAGGTCTCATTCCCAAAACTATACCTTGGGAGCTAGATTTGCATAGTAACTACCTCCTACTAACTCTGGTTGAGTTATGGGGTTAGGCAGGGGTGTTACAAAGTGATATCAGAGCATCTAGGTTCAACAGTTGACTGGATGGGCTCTCTCATGGGAAAATGATGATTTTTAGAAATTACCTAAGCAAATTGTTTAGGTGTTAAAAGTTGGTCTAAATAAATTAGTAACAAACCTAATTAGGCATCATTCATTCAGTGACATGTTTGGAACAACATAAAGTTAAATAGCTGGCACGACTAAATGGGTTACTAGTTGTGACAAATTACAACTTTTGCAAATCGTAGGTTACACAGGGTAAATTGTTGTAATTATGTGCTAAAATGGTCATTGTGTTGCAGGCATATTGTTATGTAAGCCCTGTAAGAGCAAGACCCTATGTTTAATTGGATGTTTATTTTATTGATGATACAATAACTGTTTATATGGCTTGAATTTTAATTTATGCATATGAATTATTTAAATCTCATGAGCATGTTAATGTGGTGGTTTTTTCATGGGAGGATCACAATGGCGATCTCATGAGTATAAAATTCATGGCCATAACTATGTATTTATTTATTTGAAACATCTAACGGTGTCTGTGATTGAAAACACACCACAAGCAACCTATGATAGAGATAATACAACAATGAGGAACGAAATGGTTGAGTACAGTTCTAATCAATCACAACCTGGAAGTGAAAGGATTAGGGCTAATGAGGAAGAAAGATAAGTTGACCAAGGGATTGGATGGACACTTTAATGAGCTTAAGGGCTGATGTTAGAATTTCAAAGTAGAAAATGAGAGACTGGTAAGAGCTCAAGAAAGGCAAGCTACTATTAATGCAGTAATCATGCAAAGTCTCTCGGATTGGCAGAGGGTAGAGGCAAAGGCAATCTAAGATAAGGGCCATTCATAGAGACGAGAAGAGCCTTCATGTGTCAAAAGAGAACACCAATGGATCAGTTGGTGTCGAGTCTAGAAAGAGCCATAGGCAGGGAATTGAGGACATTGTGCCAAGAGATTTACCTGTGAGTACCCTAAGAGGAGGGACTAGCATGCATGTGCATAATTATAGCAGACCATCTAGTTCTACTACCATGAGGCACCATCATTCTCACCATTATCATCATCATCATCCAGGAAGCAAGGAAAAGGACCACAGGCCCAAATAATTTAAGAAATCCAAGCCACCCACATTTGATGGGGATATGAAGAAAGCATAGGATGCATAAGCTTGGTTGTTGGGTATGAATAATTTTTTTAGAATACAAGACTATTCTGGGAAAAAAAAAAAAAAAAACTAGAATCGTCACCTATAACTTAAAGGGAAAA
>APFE031114530.1:0-27322 GCA_000404065.3 Pinus taeda
AATCTGATTATGGAAATGAAAAAGTTTTATTGATGTGATAACACTGATTCACCCCCCCCTCTCAGTATTATTTCCAACATTGCCATCAAGTCCAAAGGGGGAGATTGTTGGCATTGTGATACAGCGGTTGTCCTTGATGGAAAATCACTCAGATGATAGTTCATAGTGTAGCAGGTCAACAACAAAGGATTACATATCAGACTCCAAAGAATGAAGAAAGAGAGGTATATGTTGGTTCACTTTGTCCAAAAAGCGTATACATGTGGGTCAACAGAACAAAAGAAGCGTATAATGTATACACGCACTTTAACAAGAGGAAAAGTGTGTACATATTGGAAAACCAAGTTTTTGGTCCAAGGTATTGGTCCTAAGTGGTTTTGGTCCAAGGTATTGAGAAAGGCCTAAGAGTATATAAGGAGGAGAAAATCATTAGGCCAAGTGGGCAAGAAATAAGATTCTAAGGAATATTTCTATCTAAAGTATATTTTATGTTGCAGGGTTGTGTTTGGGACTGGATCTAAAATATTTATGTGCACCTTGAGTTCAATGTTGGATCAAGATCATGAGACATGAAATAACTTATTCTTGAATGATCTGATATTGGTTGAAACTAGATTTGATGTTTTGCGCCTGTTTTACTCATTATCCATCAAGATTTGGGTTTGTCTGAAGTCTGGAATTGCAGCAAAGTTCTAAGTCAATATTTTCATATATGTACACAGGTTCTTCTCGGACAAAAAGCGTATACAGGCAGGTTTGGTTATTTCAAGTAGTGTATACAAAAGAAAAGCTACTTTTTCAGATTTGACTAAACTATCTGATCAAATTCTGTTATTTTACTGTTGTCTGTCAATGAAGCCTTCTTAGATTTGAATGTAAAAACTGAATACATAAGGAGGATGGCATTTGATTGATTGATTGTATAAGTGAGAAGAAGTGATCTATATCTTGCTTGTGTAAAGCTCTGAAAGTTGACAGTAGATATTCAGTATAGTGATAGTTGGTATAGACTTGACTCAAAAGTTTATGTTTGCAGTAGTTTTGAAGGTATACGCAGGTTCAATTAATGAAAGTGGCATATACACGTAGTTTGGGTGCAACCAAGTAGCATATACATTCTAATACATGATTTTTGAGGTTACAGCTAATTCTGAATGATGATGTAGGGTTCCAGGTTTAGTAAAGTGTTATGGTGTCAGTGATCTGATTGTTCAGATTAACTAAATATTGGTTGATGCAGTTCAAGTTTAAAAGCTTTGATGGATCTAGTGTGAAAATTTGATGAAACGTGGCCTTCAGATTATGGTGTTGTGATCCAGGAGTATCCAGTCTGAAAATTCATGAAACATGGTCCCTGGTGGAAGAGTGGAGTTTTCTGTAGGTTGGCACCTACATACTAGTAAACATATTGGCTAGTACAAGAGCTAGGGGGTTGTATCTCCCTTCCAGTAGAAGTTGGAGAACGAGAGAAGGATGTAACCTTCTGTAGGTAGAAGCTTGCGTACTGGTATGAGTCTGCACTAGTACAAGACTGTAAATAGATTTTCTTATTATTAAAAGAAGATAAAGACGACAGTAGCAGGTGTTATTTACCCACATTGGGTTTCCACCTTAAATATTGGTGTTCATGTGTGTTGCTTGTGTGATGCTTTATTCTGCTCTTATTGCACTGTCTAATAAATCTATGATATATTGGTTTAAGCTCAATACATGATAAATTGTCTAAATCACAAGTTCTTTGCATATACGCTGGTTTCTTTAACTACAATCGCATGTACATGCTAGTTAACTTCACTGAAGTAGTGTATATAAATCTGTTTGGAAAATAAAATTATTGATCTGATAATACTGATTCACCACCCTCTCAGTATTATTTCCAACACCATATATGATGTTGTACCTTGTATTGCTCTTTGATCTTTCTTGCAGGTACTTGGATGTGAAGAACATGTAAGGAGCGAGCCTGAAAGCAAAGGAATCAAAGTCATCTCCAAAGGATTGAGTGATTAGCATCAGAGTGAGGTAGGTCACTCTCTCTCTGCATTTGTTAAACATAAGCTACTTAATAGATAAAGGGGTATTAAGATAAGAGCATAAACATTTACACAATTATGGAAAGTGAACATCATATGTATATATTAATAAGCTAAAAAGGGAAACATACAAGGATTTCCAAGTCCAAGCAAAGACTCTTCAAGCACTCCTTCTGCAAGTTAGAATGGGCAGCATTCAACCATAATATCAATATAGGAATGTAGCCAATTAATGACCAACCTTTTGGTGATGGAAGGGAGTTGATTTATAGGAAGGGAGAGGGAGTTAGGGATCCAAAAAAGAGGGAGGAAGGTCCACATCTCAAAGGGAAGGCCCATAATGATAATATCAAGAGATCCAAATGGGAGAGCTCAACCATATCTACAACATCCAATATCTAGCTCGTTGTTCTTGAAGCTTCTAGCATACAAAGCTTCTCCCCCGTTTTGGGAAAACCTGTCAAAAGAGGTTCAATGCGGGTTTTCATATCAAAACACGCATTGGCAGTGCTAGGTCAAAGAACTGCAGCTTGCCATCAACACATGCAAGCAGTGGAGCAAAGAGCGATTGTCCTGAAATTTAGGGTTTTAGTCAACTTTCTCCAGAATTGACTCAAGGCAATTTTTCTTCCATTCTTCAGGGATGTTTCAATATGTGTTTCATGATGAATACACTTCACAGTTTTCATCACTTTGCGACACTTGCAACATTGACAACACAAAGTGCAACACTTAGTATATGAGACTAGGAGTGTGACAAAATGATTGTATAATAGATTCCCCCTAAACCATGAAGGAAGAACAGGGAGTGATGGCTGAAATGCTTTATAAGTCAAGGCAAGGATTGGAAAAAACATCGTCAAGAGACTTGCAAATAAAGCATGGTACAATGTACATATCTGACATCTCTGATACAAACATGTGTAACTATAAATCTCTGAATAGGCATCTAAAAATACATGAATCCATGACATGGGCATAGCCATACCACTAGAAGGGATGATGTGTATGGATGCATAGTATGGTCGCAACCATCCAAATAAAGAGGATCATAGATATGGACCCATGGTATGGTCGTAGCCATCCATACAAAGGAAAACATGTGTAAAATCATGAATAACTTATAACTCCATGCAACCTGGATTTTACCAGACAGAAACCAGGGTCTTGCACTCTGGCATAGCACACGACTAGATAGGTGTTATGCAGTCAACCAACTGAGCCAAGCTATGGTTAGGCCAACCAAATTATTTTGGAAGGAAACTAAGCATGTTTTATTGTACCTCAGAGGAACTACCCAGATTGGACTATGGTATAGATGGACAAAGGGAGTGAAGTTGTATGGCTTCACAAATGCATATTGGGCGGGGAGTCCATTAGACCGAAAGAGTACATCAGGTGGAATTTTTAGTGTTGGGTCCAAATTTGTTTCCTAGTATAGTAGGAAGCAAATATCTATGGTGCTTAGCTCAACAAAAGCATAATACATTGTTGCAAGTCAAGAAACATGTGAGGTGATATGGATGAGAAATATACTTGTTGGATTATTTAGTCAGACGATGGATCCAACTGTGATCTACTATGATAATAAGAGTTGCATCAAGCTCTCTGAGAATATTTTTTTTCACGATTGATCAAAGAATATAGATATTCAGTATCACCATTTATGGGATTGTGTGTAGAGGCAGATAATGTTGCTTCAGTACATTCTAACAGAGGAACAAGATGCTAACATTTTGATAAAGGCCTTGTAAAGAGGGAAGTTCGAGTTCCAAATGTGCAGGATAGGGGTGCTTGATAATACCTTTCTTGCTAAGAGGGAGTGTTGAAAAATGCAACAAGAAATTATCAACTTGATTTTGCCTTGATTAAATTGAGAAAATTTGAATTTCCACATCAACAAACAACTTGGATGCAGTTAACTTGTGTGACATGGCTTGTGTCACCTAGTTTACTATGTAAATTCAAGTTGCAGGAGTTAGAGTTCAGTTAAGCATGTGTGTTTGCTAATTTGTAGCAATCAAAGTTAGTTATCTCAAGTTGTTTTTAGTTAAACTAGTTCCAACTTTTGGAGGAACTAGTGGAAGGTCAAATGTGTAGTGGGACTTTAGTTAAACTCAGTGATCATCTCGTTAACTAATCAATCAACCCAAAATAGATAGTGCATGTAGAGAATTCGAGTTACCCAACTGTGGTTGAGATTCCAAGGTAGTGTAACATCAGTTGTAGACTAGTCTTGAGTGTACAGGTGTTGCATGCAGTGAGATGATCAACCTTGGGAATTGTGCAATCCATTTTGGAAAAATTCCTAAATACTAGGGGCATGCCTTCTTAGGAATTTTGCAAGGAAATAGGGGCTCAAGCAGAGGAAAAAATTGACTAAGTCTGGGTCAGAGCTTCTCAGTGAGTAAAGAGATAGGTTATTCACTTGCAGGTTGTGTTCAATTGAGAAAATCAATTGTGACGCATCTCTATTCATCAGATTAATGCAAGAAGACAATGGGTTTTTAGCAGATTTCTTTCCCTTGGAAAAAATATTCTGTGCATGTGTGTTATTTCTTGTTGCATGTCTGAATTATTGTTCTAAATTGTGAATTAAATTCCGCAGAGCAGTAGAGTAGGTTTGTGTCTTGTGATTTTTATTAAAACTTCATGAGAAGTTGAAAATATACACCATAGTTTCTACATTATATTTTTGTCACATTTTCGTGTGCAATTCATAGCATTAGACTTTCTCTTTCCAGAAATTGTATACTAGTTTTTTGCCCACTAAAATTGGTTGCTCAATGTAACAACCCTCGTTGAAAATCCATGTAATAAAGCTAATAAAGGAAAAATAAGACCAAGGTCATGGGACACGTATTCCAAGCTGGATGGTGGGAAAAACATCCTAGTGGGTGTTCATTTGGTTTATTATAGCTAAAGGAAATTGGCAAAGGAAAAGGAAAAGGCTTTGGAAAGGCACAAGGTGTCAATTTCCATTTTATTTACGAAAATAATGGAAATTAGGAGAAAAGGAAGGTTAATGGTCACATGTTGCATGTGCAAAGGAAAATATTGGAAAATATTGGAAAATGAAGAAAATAGAGGCCTCATTAATAAAAAGGATTATGAGTATTACTTTTTAGATTTTGATAGTTCTATGGTGGATCTCTCTCTATATTCTCTCTCTCTCACACTCTTGGACACTTAGATTTTTATTGGAGCACTTCAACATTGGATGAAAAAAAATCAAGGAAGAGAAGGATCAAGTGACTGCAATAGGATTACTTGTGGGTATCGATTTGCTTGTGTGATTTCCTTACTAGATTTAGCATGCATGGTACATGCATGTGTGTATTTGGTTCTCTTGTTGTCATTGGCAAGGGTTTGGCTAGGTGTGACAGTGGTTTTTAGCCTTTCCTTTCCATTTCCAGATGGCCATGGTGTGTTGGTGGTTTCTCTTATTTAGTTGAGCTAGATTGTCAGATGGTATTGAAGCTAAGTGAGGTGGTATTTGAAAAGGAACAGAAGGCCTGGGAATCCCTAGACCAAAGAAGGTGGAATTGTAGTAAAGACAGATTTTGTGTACCTCAGTAGGCCTAGGAATCCTCAACTAGTGAATGGAAGGATATATACTAAACCCTAGAGACGTGTTCCCTTGATCAGGCCTAGGAATCCTCGACTGGTGAATGGTGGGATATACGGTAAATCTTAGAGAGTGGAGTCTCGATCATGCCTAGGAATCCTCGATCAGTGAATGGCGGGATATACAATAAAGCCCGGAGACCGGAGTCTCGATTATGCCTAGGAATCCTTAACCGGTGAATGGTGGGATATATCGTAAATCATAGATACTAGGAGGCTTCCAAAATCCTCATGTTGTATGTGGAGAGATCCAAAGGAATCCATGCTTGTTTAGGGCCTAGTGATCCGGTAGTGATTTATGGTAAATCCTAGTTGTATCTGTTAGAGCCTAGATTTACCTTAGGCTGAAAAGGTAAGCTTCTAGGTCCACATCAAACCAAGCTCAACCTCGTAGCTAGCCCTATGAGGACAGGAGAGGGCTCTCTCTGGGTCAATCTAAGCAAACGATAATCGATGGGGCTTGAGATGACTGCTTTAACAACTAATCTTAGGCTAGGTATGAAGTGTAAGGATTTAATTTGATTTTTTGAGGGTTTTTGTTGGAATCAAGGGAAAGGCAAATTTGGGTCCGAGGATGAGGCCAAATTTTTGCAGAGTTTCGGTTGGGGTAAGGTAGATAGTAGTTTTGATCCTTTAGATTAAATGAATGGATAGAAAAGACTGCTGAGGAGATGAAGAGGGAGAGAGGCTGCAAGAATCCTCTCCAAATAGATGAAAACATGTAAAACTAAACAAAAGTTTAAGGTAGAGCACAGCAAGCCAATGAATTCTACCTTTGTCACTCAAATTTGTTTAATTTAAGAAGCAAAGAGAAGAGAAATGGCATACATGAAACATCAATGAACTTACAATTGCATGAAGAAAAACACCATCAAAACACAAAGCCACAAGGATCCCAACAAGCGCTGCAAAATGCTGGTCTTTCCTTTGCCGAAAATGCTGAAAATGAATGTACAATGAAGTGCCAAGCAATCCCAAGTGTCCAACCCTGAAAATGACTGAGAAATTACATGATATAGACAAGCCTAACTCCTTCCCATGCCTCTAGGGGTCGATATCATCATTCTAGGAGCTGTTTCAACCATATTTAAATAAAGAACTAAAAAATAGGTAATGAAACAACTTGCCTCTATTGCTAGGAAATTGATTCATTCACTAACATTTCACCTTTTGGTGAATGAATCTACTAAAACAAGTAAAAATGTGCCAAAATTACATCATGGTCATGGTCATGAAATTACATCAAGTTAGATCAAGAGTAACATCAAAAAGTGAAACTAGTCAAAACTGGCCGAAATTCTGAGATGAAGAGTGAAAAATAGGCCAAAATTCTCTATGCGCCGTGCCCAAAATCTCTATGCGTAGCACAAATTTGGAGCTGATTTTGAGGCCCTTCCCGAAGTCAAAATTGAGCTCATGATAGCTCGTTGGAAAGCCCTGCCTGTCTACTTTCCAACCTAAGTGGAATTTATGGATTTGGATGTCATTAGCCCCTCCAAAACGTCAATCTCTCAAGACTTCTTCCTGGGGTGCAAAAAGTGGCAGAAAGACCGTTTTTGGGTGTTTTTGACCCTTTAGGCAACCCAGAACTTGATGAAATCCTTAGGTAATTCATGAGCATGCATAGATTTTCATAAAAAATCCAGAAATGCAAAGTTTTCCTTCAAAGGATCTCCCAATTATAAGCACGCGCCAAGTGGCGCTACGTGTTGGGCAGGAAAATCTGTTTTGAAGCCAAAAAAATTCAAAATTGACAAACTTTTCTCCAAATTTTCTTAAATTTGGACTAAAAGTCCATCATCAAGTATCATGCTCAGCCAAAGAAGCTTTGGCCAATATTCGGAGCCTATCATCCCTTTTGCGTCGTTTTAGTGCTCTCTTTAGTCTTGCCTTCAGAATTTTGATCCTCGCTTTGCAAACATGAGTTTGTGCCCAATAATGATTTTTCATGTGCCTGAGCATGTTCTTGTCTTTGTTTTCCTTCGCCAATAGATTCTCAAGATGAATTTTGATCCTCTCAAGCCAACTCTCTCGATCAGCGTTGATATCTTGCTCAAGTGAAGTGAACTCCACCCTCTTTCTTTGGGCAGCTTGCCGATCTTCACGGATGTTTGGCAACTCCATGACTGTATGCTGATCCTCCAATTGTTTGTTTCACTACTCCAAATAGTTTATGACCCATTTAGCTCTCTGCAACTTGTCAGTCAATGCACCTATCTCGACCTTCTGCTCCTGAATAATCTCCCTCAGCTTTGAGCTAGGAGAGCTCACATCATCATCAATGAGTATGAAATCAGTGTCTTGGCCTTCTGAAGGGCCCTCATCCTGCATAGGCTTCTTACCTCTGTCCTGTACCCGTACCTGTGCTGCTGATGACAGCAACGAGACCCCTTCCACCCCAGGTGGAGATAGTACTCATAATGCTGCTGCAAACAATCCTCTCATGCCTCTCTGATAGGTGACATATGTCGGCATGCTAGTAATTTCCCTCTCCTGACCTCCATACTGATGTGAAGGTTCACCTACATCATGGAAAACCTCCTGATGAGCTGTTGAATCTGTAAAGAACTCATGGGAAATGAAGTCTTCCCATGTGATACCCTGCAAGCCAAGCTAATATACAATAATGATCTTGATGAGCGCATAGTGGTAAATGTTGTTGTACTGCTGTTTAGGAGTCTTCTTCTATACGAGAGTAGTCATCCTCTTGATGTTTCGGCACATGAAATATGGAATGTTCATCATCTTCACTCTCATGAAATGCATCAATAACCTGATATGGTATGCATAGAGGCATGAGAAGCGGCCTTCACAATTGAAGTATCTGATAATGAGTCTCATCAACAGCGCATAGGATTCTTTCAAAAACTGGAATGGGAACACCTTGCTGAGCTGTCTCACATAGCTAGGCCTGATGTATGGTTCATAATGTACTCTGTCTACTTGTTGTCTTTTGTTCCACTCCTCACCTACATTCGGTATTCCTGTTGCTTAAGACATGGTTTCTGGTGTCAAGGTGAAATTTACACCAGCAAGAGTTACCTGACCATCATGCAAATGTAAAAAAAAGAACCGAGCCAACTCGTGATGATATTGAATCTGAGCAATCATCTCACAATACTGAAAGCATGACTGTTGTTGGAAACATGCCATGGCAAGTGGGCAGTCCTACAATTAAGTCAATGAGGTGGGATCTTCTCTGACATGTCTGCCACCCTTACGGGGCCTCCTCGGTGCATGAAGCTCTGTGGTAGAATCACTGTCTTGTTCATATGACGAATCAGTCTCCATTTCCATAATGTTTCAAGCAAGGTGTATGTTTGGTTTGTTGAAGATGACTAATTGGTGCCTTTGTTTTCAATGCCAAATGTGCCAAAGGGAAATGAGGTACTGTGAGGAATATGGAACAGTGGGAAAAGTGGAGTTTGTCAAGTGAAATTAAGGTGTGCAATAACAATCACTTGACTGTTGGAAATTGGGGATTTAGGATTTTGCAAATGATATGGGGAAAGGGATAATGATAAGAAATGGTAGTGTTTAGGGATAGGGAAAAAAAAAACAAAATGGGGACAAATGATATCAATGATTTTAGAATATAGGGGAAAAGGAGAGGGACTGTATAATGATGTGACAATGAGGGGAAAGGAATCACAGGTAGGAAATGATAGTATGACAATGAGTATTCAGCATGAAAATAACTTTTTAAAACACCATTTGAAACCCTAAGGAGCAGCTTCAACAGAAGGATAGGGTTTATGTTTTCACCATTCAAACCTTATATTCTTCTCTTCAAATCACAACAAACACCGTTTAATAGCAATGACAAAGGCTCACACACTTACTTGGATCATAGAAGATTGAGTCGATTTGAATAAATTTGGAAGCAGTGATGAAATTTCAGTTAGAAGCTCTGTGCGCCACACGCACAACCTAGTGTGCCGCACCGTCTATGTGCGCCGCAACAGCTATACATTACACATGAAAAACCTATGTATGCACTGCGCTGCCTATGTGCGCCGCGCTTTCCTCCTAATGCGTCACACAAGCAATTCAACACACAGTCGGCCTTCAAAATCACAATTCCGCCCTTCCACAATCTAACTTGACTTCTTGTTGTTTCCTTGTGTGCAAATGAATTGTTTGGACACTATGTTAGAGCCTAGATTTACCTCAGGCTGAAAAGGTAAGCCTCTAGGTCCACATCAAACCACGCTAAGCCTCGTAGCTAGCCCTATGAGGACAGGAGAGGGCTCTCTCCGGGTCAATCTAAGCAAAAGATAATCGATGGGTCTTGAGATGACTGCTTTAACAACTAATCTTAGGCTAGGTATGAAGTGCAAGGATTTGATTTGATTTTTTGAGGGTTTTTTGTTTGAATCAAGGGAAAGGAAAATTTGGGTCTAGGGAGGAGGCCAAATTTTTGGAGAGTTCCGGTTGGGGCAAGGTAGGCAGTAGTTTTGATGCTTTAGATTAAATGAATGGATAGAAAATATTGCTGGGGAGTTGAAGGGGGCAAGAGGCTACAAGAATCCTCTCCAAATAAATGAAAACATGTAAAACTAAACAAAAGTTTAAGGCAGAGCACAACAAGCCAATGAATTCTACCTTTGTCACTCAAATTTATTTAATTTTAGAAGCAAAGAGAAGGGAAATGGATTACATGAAACATCAATTAACTTACAATTGCATGAAGAAAAACTCCATCAAAACACAGAGCCACAAAGATCCCAACAAGTGCTGCAAAATCCTGGTCTTTCCTTTGCAAAAATGCTGAAAATGAATGTAAAATGAAGTGCCAAGCAATCCCAAGTGTCCAACCCTGAAAATGACTGAGAAATTACATGATATAGACAAGCCTAACTCCTTCCCATGCCTCTAGGGTTCGAGCTCATCATTCTAGGAGTTGTTTCAACTATATCTAAACAAAGAACTGAAAAATAGTTCATGAAACAATTTGCCTCTATATGCTAGGAAACTGATTCATTCACTCACATTTCACCTTTTGGTGAATGATCTACTAAAACAAGTAAAAATGTGCCAAAATTACATCATGGTCATGAAATTACATCAAGTTAGATCAAGAGTAACATCAAAAAGTGAAACTAGTCAAAACTGGCCGAAATTCTGAGCTAAAGAGTGAAAAATAGGCCAAAATTCTCTATGCGTTGTGCCCAAAATCTCGATGCGTAGCACAAATTTGGAGCTGATTTTGAGGCCCTTCCTAAAGTCCACATTGAGCTCATGATAGCTCGTTGGAAATCCATGCCTGTCTACTTTCCAACCCAAGTGAAATTTCTAGATTTGGATGTCATTAGCCCCTCCAAAACTTTAATCTCCCAAGACTGCTTCCTGTGGGTGCAAAAAGTGGCAGAAAAACCATTTTTTGGGTGTTTTTTACCCTTTAGGCAACCCAGAACTTGATGAAATCCTTAGGTAATTCATGAGCATGCATAACTTTTCATAGCAAACCTAGAAATGCAAAGTTTTCCTTTAGAGGATCTCCCAATTATAAGCACGCCCCAAGTGGTGCTACGCGCTGGGCAGGAAAATCTGTTTTGAAGCCAAAAAAATTCAAAATTGACAAAAGTTTCTCCAAATTTGCTGAAATTTGGACTAAAGGTCCATCATCAAGTATCATGCTAATCCAAGGAAGCTTCGGCCAGGATTCGGAGCCTATCATCCCTTTTGCGTCGTTTTAGTGCTCTCTTTATTCTTGCCTTCAAGATTTTGATCCTCTCTTTGTAGACATGAGTTCGTGCCCAATAGTGATTTTTCATGTGCCTGAGCATGTCCTTGTCCTTGTTTGCCTTCGCCAACAACTTCTCAAGATGAATGTTGATCCTCTCAAGCCAACTCTCCCGATCAGTGTTGATCTCTTGCTCAAGTGAAGTGAACTTCGCCCTCTTTATTTGGGCAGCCTGTCGGTCTTCACGGATGTTTTGCAACTCCATGACTGTATGCTGATCCTCCAATTGTTTGTTTCACTGCTCCAAATAGTTTATGACCCATTGAGCTCTCTGCAACTTGTCGGTCAATCCATCTATCTCGGCCTTCTGCTCCTGAATAATCTCCCTCAGCTTTGAGCTAGGAGAGCTCACATCATCATTAATGAGTATGAAATCAATGTCTTGGCCTCCTGAAGGGCCCTCATCCTACATAGGCTTCTTGCCTATGTCCTGTACCTATACCTGTGCTATTGATGATGGCAATGAGACCCCTTCCACCCCAGGTGGAGATAGTACTCGTCGGGCTATTGCAAACAATCCTCTCATGCCTCTCTGATAGGTGACATATGTCAGCATGCTAGTAATTTCCATCTCCTGACCTCCATACTGATGTGAAGGTTCACCTACATCATGGACAACCTCTTGATGAGTTGTTGAAGCTGTAAAGAACTCACGGGAAATGAAGTCTTCCCATGTGATACCCTGCAAGCCAAGCTGATGTACAACAATGATCTTGATGAGTGCATAGTGGTAAATGCTATTGTACTGCTGTTCAGGAGTCTTCTTCTGTACGAGAGTAGTCATCTTCTTGATGTTTCAGCACATGAAATATGGAATGTTCATCATCCTCACTCTCGTGAAATGCATCAATAACCTGATATGGTATGCATAGAGGCGTGAGAAGCGGCCTTCACAACTGAAGTATCTAATAATGAGTCTCATCAATGGCGCATAGGATTCTTTCAAAAACTAGAATGGGAACACCCTACTGAGTTGTCTCACATAGCTAGGCCTGATGTATGGTTCATAATGTCCTCTGTCTACCTGCTATCTTTTGTTCCACTCCTAACCTACATTCGGTATTCCTTTTGCTTGAGAAATGGTTTCTGGTGTCAAGGTGAAATTTACACCAGTAAGAGTTACTTGACCATCATGCAAA
The DNA here is from genome assembly GCA_000404065.3 of Pinus taeda. Taxonomy (NCBI): domain Eukaryota; kingdom Viridiplantae; phylum Streptophyta; class Pinopsida; order Pinales; family Pinaceae; genus Pinus; species Pinus taeda. The sequence goes on from APFE031114530.1 coordinate 12,546, forward strand.
TTTAAAACAAACAACCGAGCCAACTCTTGATGATACTGAATTTGAGCAATCATCTCACAATACTGAAAGCATGACTATTGTTGGAAACATGCCATGACAAGTGGGCAGGCCTGCAATTGAGTCAATGAGGTGGGCTCTTCTCTAACATGTTTACCACCCTTATGAGGCCTCCTCGGTGCATGAAGCTCTGTGGTAGAATCACTGTCTTGTTCATATGACGAATCAGTCTCCATTTCCATAATGTTTCAAGCAAGGTGTATGTTTGGTTTGTTAAGAATGACTAATCGATGCCTTTGTTTTCAATGCCAAATGTACCAAAGGGAAATGAGGGACTGTGAGGAATATGGAACAGTGGGAAAAGTGGAGTTTGTCACTTATTTGGACACCAAGGAAACTACTGCCTACCTTGCCCCAAACGGAACTCTGCAAATTTGGGTCCAGGGATGAGGCCAAATTTTTGTAGAGTTCCGGTTGGGGTAAGATAGGCAGTATTTTTTATTCTTTAGATTAAATGAATGGATAGAAAAGACTACTGAGGAGCTGAAGAGGGCAAGAGGCTGCAAGAATCCTCTCTAAACAGATGAAAACATGTAAAACTAAACAAAATTTTAAGGTGAAGCACAGCAAGACAATGAATTCTACTTTGGCACTTTTCACTTTCTAATACAAACTCTGTTTTTTGTTGTTTCCTTTGATTTTTGACTGAAATGATGAAACTCTTGGCAATTTTTTGCAGGGATGATGGCATTGGATTTTGGCAAAGGATGACTAGGGTTGCACTGAAGAACTGTAGAACTTGAAAAACCTTAAAAATTACATATTTATTACAAAAAATAAATTTGACGATTTCTTCTTCAAAACAGAGTTTTGAAGAAGAATCATTCTCAAGCATTATTGATAATGAAAATTTTTGAATGAAAACTTATTGGGGACATCCTCATGTGCCTACTGGCATTATTGGACCCTTTGAAGACAAACTTTGTGAAACCCTAGACCTAATGACTGACATGACTCTTGGCTCACCAAAAGACCATCCATAATGACTGTAAAATTGATTTTGATGAACTTTGATGATCAGACACGAACCAACAGGTACATGACATGAGGGAAGTATGGTGACAAGACCCTTCAATGAGAAGATCGATGCTCCTAATGGAATGTAGATGATCGAGCTGAATGAGACACTTAAAATGAAATGCAACAAAAGAGGTTTTGATCTCTGACGGAGGGCTGAATAGACCGACTCTAACAATATCAATGAGGGTTCGAGCCTAGTGATCTGGTGTGGATTGTGGTAATCTTGAGGAATCCCCTGTTGGTTTTGTTGTGATTCCCACATTCATGCTTGGAATATGGCGCGAGGGTGATTCGCTGAAAGAAATATTTGGTTCAGCCCAATCTATGGTCGGGTGGTATGTGGAAGTCCCTGACTTGGTTGGATTTCCATATGTTAATAAGAGTTCTTTTCCTCTTGTGATTTATGTGTACATGTACTTTTTATTATGATACTTTAATGGTTGTCCTATTATTGTTACTCTATTGGTTATATGCCAATTATAAACATGGTTTTATGACAAAACTTAGTCATGGATCTTACCATGTTTTAATTAGTGAATGAATGAATGATGAATGTATGACCTAATAGATGTTATTGTAGTTATTATGAGAAGGAAATAGAACTTCTTGGTGAATTTCAGACAAGTATCAAACCCTATGTTCAGATGTGTATTTATGACCTGTAGATTTCATGTTCATGATATGTTTGACAAAATGTATGTCATGGCTAGGCCTTGTTAGGTCAATTTCTTGTCTAAGATTTGTATGGAAGGCTTTTTCCCTGTGTCATTCATGGTTTTATTAAGCTTCATTAAGTTTCGAGTAGAGGTTTGGATCCTAGCTTGAAAAAGTGGCTTAAATCCTGCAGTCGCAGGCACATAACTTGGTGAAAAAGACTGCAGTCGCTCCCTTGTAGGCATCATGCATGCATCTGGAGGGTTTCAGTCAAAATCAGACAATGTTGTGCCAGCGTATGGGAGATCAAGGCATTGAAAAAAGAGCTTTTATTTAGGGTCTAGGCACCCGAAAGGGTAGTTTAGCCCTTGGGGGTCCTATAAAACCTAATGGGGGAATCATTAAGGCTTTTGTTTTGTCGATTCCACTTCCTTAAGGTGATATAGGAGGTTGAATCATATCATAGTAACTATTCATCACATGTTTACCCTCGTAGGCCGCTAACTTCGGTAATTGTGAGAGGAGGGTGTTACAGATTGGTATCATAGCATGGTTCAACACTTGGATTGGATGGGCGAAATGTGTTTGTCATGCATGCACGTAGTTTGTCTATGTTCTTGTTATGTATGCATGTTAGTGGTCATTGTTATTGTTGTGTTTCCATGTAGTATTTGATAATGTTTTTGTTGGGATGCCTTAGTCATGAAGGCATGTCAGTTGTATATGCACTTGTTATGCATGTCAGTGCCTATATGTTGTTATGCATGCATTGTCATGGTTATAGTTATGCATGTATAGTAGGTCAAATATGCATTGTGAGATCATTGTATGTATTTTGTGTCATCAAGATGTTGTTGGTTTTTATGATGCTAATGTGTTGGTTGAGTAGAGAAAAAGATGCAGATAATCAGAGTGAGGTTCCAACACTGAACCTCGGGGTAAGGGAAGATCATCATACATATTTGTATGGTGGGTATGCAAGTATGATGATTAATGGTTGTTATAAGAATTAGGGTTATGTACATGTATGTTAGTCTATAGCTGTTGTGGTTACATGTATGATAGATGTTAGTTAATCAACGTGATCATATGTACATGCATTGGTTAATCATGAAGGATAATAACTTGTTGTTGTATGCATTGTGGTCATAGGCTTGATGCTTATGGTCATTTCAAATCAGGTCTTGATGTTATTATGTTTTGTGCTAATTTGGATTGACCTATGCAGATGATTATGGTTATGACATTCATGTATGAGTTAATATACTGTGATATTATGTCATACCAATCTAGACTGACTGTGCATATGTGATTGTTATGCATGAATGATTGTTTATGAGCTTATGATGTGAACATGTTAGTTAGTTATTGTCATGGATATCATGAACTTATTTATGTTTGAATTGATGTGTTGTGAATTTATATCATGCTAATCTAGATTGATTGTGCAAACAAGATAGTGTCCCTTGAGATACATTAAGGTATGGGTTTGCTTATGTCGTCTATTTGATGTTTGAAAGTTTGATTATGTCATTTATTTGGTGTCTATTATGTTTTCTATCTATTGTATGAATGTTTGATTACTTGCATGATATGAGTATGTGTCTATAAGGTTGCATGAAGGAGTGATCTTGTTTTAAGATGATTGTGCTAACATAATATGTGTTGGGACAGGTGATATATACTTGAGTGTAAGTAGGTGATAGTTATATCATTATGTCTTATGATTGTTAGCTAATTATGATATGGCTATTAGTATTGGTAAAGGTTGATTTCAAATTAATAGATATGATGTCTTGATCTTTGGAACATGTGACTGAGATGTGTGAACAGTTGTAGGGAAACATGCTTGGTATTAGAATGGAAAGGTAATAGTTGATTTTCTTATATAACTAACAAATGGGTGATGTGATAGTAGACAATAAGACTCAATTGTAACAAGGTAAAAGGTAAAAGAAAGAAATTGGGCAAGAATTCCTTTGACTATCTTTGGATACCACAATTCAAAACGAATGAGTGCTTTGCATACATGAAGTCTTCTTAATCTTGATTTTGTCTAACATTTTGTGGATATGTGCTATATTCATGAACATGTGTTTGGCAGGTATATTAGCTAGTTTCTAGTTATATCTAGATTAGTCAAGGGATTTGGAGTCCCTTGAGAGATGATATATGTATGAGTTCAGTTATAGGTCGACGTGCTATTTATACATCGACGGTTATGTGTTTATGGAAGTATGATGCAGGGATCACATGGAAAAAGATACTTCCATGAAATATTAAAGAAGGCTCAGGTTGAATTTCCCTTGGAGGCATTGGTAACCCATGGGGTTGATCCATGGTGTTTGTTACTAGTTTTGTGCTTTCAGTCTTTTGTGATTTTTTTTTTGCTTGATTTGCAGTTTTTTTAATGTCTAGTGTATGTCCATACCACTTTGTTTGTGGTGTCATGTTGCTAGTGGTGTTTCATGATTTTCTTCTTGTTTGTTTCTTGTTCTTGCCTTTATGTTTTGAGGGCCTTGAGAATTGGCTGGGGAAAGAGAAAATTTAATGGAGTTCAGGAGAGATGAATGAAACCCAACAGGTAATGTAAGACCTAGATGAAGCTCGATGCATGAGTAAAGGGAAACTAAAAGACAGAGTATGATAGTCATTTCGATTGGTTGGGTCCATTGGGGTAAATGGACAATGGCAGGATACTCAAGAGAAAGGTAACAAGAAAGGTAAAGTAAATGGATTTGAAGCATTAGATGCCTTGGTTATGTTGGGAACTGGTTTTCTCCATTTTGTGTATGTTGTGCACGGATAAAGGGAGTTCTCTTAAGCTATACTTTATGATATCTGGAAATTATGTTATGATTATGATTATGATGATGTCTATATGTATACATGTATGTATGTCATATCTAACAGGGTCGTTATGGGTCATGATTGTTTTATGCTAATATATCTATATATATATATATATATATATATATGACATGGTTGTCAAGGATCGTTCTTTTGGAGGAATGATTGCTTATACAGGTGAATGGCTTGAAGAGATTCCTGGTCTTATGGGGAATCAAGTGGGAAGAGCAGCCCTGCTGATCTATGAGGTCAGTATCATGTGGATATGAATTGATATTATATGCTTGTACTATTCCTATTTTTATGTTATGGACAGGTAATGCCGAGGGATACATCAGCGGAATGAAGGAAGTGTGCTTTGTATCATGCTCAGAAAAGCATGGATAGGACACTAGAAGCAAGGTCATTTGGTAATGATAGTGTGGTCTTAGGATGTGTAGTACTGGTGTTGTGTACATGTAACATAGGTAGTATTGTGTACATATGATGTTTTGTTCTTGTTGTATATATGGTGTTGTGTGTATGTTGCATATGTAGTGCTAGGTATAGACGGTAATATGTACATGTTGGATATGCGGTGTTGCATACATATCGTACTATGCGCATGTTGGATATGCAGTGTTGTGTGCATATGGTATTGTGCGCATGTTGGATATGTAGTGTTGTGTACATATGGTGCTATGTACATGTTGTATATGTAGTGCTATGTACATATGGTGTTGTGTGCATGTTGTACATGTGGTTCTATGTACATATGGTGTTGTGTGCATTATTGTATATATGGTGTTACGTACATGTTGTACATGTGGTGTCGTGTACATGTAATGCATGTGGTGCTATGTACATGTGGTGTTTTGTACATGTTGTGCAGGTGGTGTTGTGTACAGGTGGTACTGTGTACATGTTGAACTGGTGTACATGTGGTATTATGTGCATGTCATACATGTTGTGTTGTGTACATGTGGTACTACATATGTGCATTGTGTAGTCATCCCATCATGACATGTGTATTCGTTGTGTTGTACTATGTGTACATATGTGTATTGTGTTGTACATAAGATGTACGAGTATGTATTGTGTTGTGTTGTACACTAGGTGTAGGTGTATGTGTCGTGATGTATATTAGGTATAGGTGTATGCATTGTGTGGTGTTGTGTGATGTGTGTTGATGTATGTGATGTGATGTACATTGTGTATGTGTATGTGATTGAAGAAAATAAAAGGGCACTGGGTGTTCGCTGGGTGTGGCAACCAATATGGTGTGTGTATAGAAAGGACAAAGGATAAAGGTATAAGCTAAGGATTGATTAAAGGATAAGTATCAATATATTATTTCAGTTTTAACTATGCATGTGATCTATGATTTTGATTTATGATGGTTACAAGTGATCTATGATTTTTATTATGATGGTTGCGCTTTGAGCTAACATGATGTGATATGCTTATACATGATGATTTGGTCAAGAGTTGGTTTGGCTTGTTATGACAGGAAGTGAACATAAGTGCAAGTGTGCCTTATTGATGAGCCACCAATGAGGTATCATTTGAATTTATTTCAATTTATTTTGAATCTAATGAAATTTATGTTCTTGGTATAGGAAAGCATGGAAAATGCTTGGGTTGGGTTGTTGAAATTGATTGTAAGAATTAGCAGCAGCAGCAAAAGGAATTGGAACAAGAATCAGTATGTTGGTAAAGCATTAAGGGAAATTGCTACTCAATAGTGTCCATTGAATGCCATAAACATATTATGACTAGTATGATGGTTTTGAGGTAGGGATATGCCTTGTTTTTTAGATCTTCCAATGCGAGGAAACCTTTCCAAGGGATGGATCACATGGGACAAGGGATGTTGGGGAACTTGGAAGGTGAATGACTGCATAAAAGGGGTCACCAAATTTCCTAAGGCACTGTGTAGTAGAGAAGGGAAGGCCAGGAATGGATTTGTTTTGGTCATTAGCATTTTCGAATGGAATCAGATGCACATTGTAGTGTGCCCTAGCACAATGAGCTGGTAACTATTCACTAAGAGGATAAGTGGTGCAGGATTGCAGCGCTGGACATTGGATGCAAGTTTGAATTTCATAGTGGATTTTAGAATTCCTTGGAATGAGGTGAATTTTGGTACTACTTTTGAGGGTGGAGGTGTAATCCTTTAGATTCCCTTGTTGTGGATGTAGGTATCGTATCCTTTTATTTGTTGGTTGAGAAAATGTGTATATGTAGATATGTGTATATTATTGTAAATATTGTATCAAGCTAGATTTATAAAGCTCCATAAACAACATGTATATTTGATGGTTGAAGCAAATGTGCACAAGTATATGTGGTTGTTATTGTAAATACAGTAATGAGTTGTGCAATAAAGCTCTGGTAAATGGTATGTTTGTTATAAAGCTCTCCATGGGAAGTATGTTTTTCTTTTCGGTGGTCTTGTTGGTTGTAGGTGTCATTGAACACTGAGGATGGTGTTCCCCAAAGGGGAAGGGTTCCATAACAACCCCAGTTAAAAATCCATGTAATAAAGTTAATAAAGGCAGAGTAAGACCAAGGTCATGGGACACATATTCCAAGCTAAATGGTGGGTAAAACATCCTAGTTGGCATTCATTTGGTTTATTATGGCTAAAGGAAATTGGCAAAGGCAAAAGAAAAAGATTTGGAAAGGCATGAAGAATTAATTGACATTTTATTTATGAAAATAATGGAAATTAGGAGAAAAGAAAGGCGAAAGGTCACAAGTAGCATGTGAGGAGGAAAATGAAGGAAAATAATGGAAAATGAAGAAAATAGAGACCTCATTAATAAAAAGGCTTTTGAGGATCAGTTGGTAGCTTTTGACAGTTCTGTGGTGGATCTCTCTCTCTCACACTCTTGGACACTTAGATTTTTCTTGGATCACTTCAGCATTGGATCAAGAAAAGAAAGAAGAGTAGGATCAAGTGGCTACAATAGGATTACTTACAGGTATCAATTTTCATGTGTGATTTCCTTGCTATATTTGGCATGCATGGTACATGCATGTGTGTATTTGGTTCTCTTGTTTTCATTGGCGTGGGTTTTTCTAGGTGTGACAATGGTTTTCAGCCTTGCCTTACCATTTCTATATAGACATGGTGTGATGGTGGTTTCTCTTATTTGGTTGACTTGGATTGTCAAACGGTATCGAAGATGAGTGAGGTGGTCTCTAAAAAATAACACAAGGCCTAGGAATCCCTGGACCAAAGAAGGTGGGATTGCGGTAAAGCTGAATTTTTTGTACCTCGGTGGGCCTAGGAATCCTTGACTAGTGAATGGTGGGATATACGATAAAGACTAGAGGTGTGTTCCCTCGATCAGACCTAGGAATCCTTGACCAGTGAATAGAGGGATGTATTGTAAATCCTGGAGGGTGGAGTCTCAATTAGATCTAGGAATCCTCGATCGGTGAATGGCAGGATATATAGTAAATCCTGGAGACTAGAGTCTCGATTAGGCCTAAGAATCCTTGATTGGCGAATGGTGGGATATACGGTAAAGCCTAAAGACTAGGAGGCATCCAAATTCCTCATGGTGTAGATGGAGAGATTTGGAGACATCCATGCTTGTTTAGGGCCTAGTGATCCGATGGTGATTACAGTGAAGCTTGGTTGTATTGATGAGGGTTCGATCATAGTGATTCGGTGAGGATTGTGGTAAAGCTTGATAAAGCCCTGGTTGGTTTTGTTGTGAATCCAACATTCATGCTTGGAATATGGCACGAGGGTGATTAGCTAAATGAAAGATTTGGTTAAGCCCAAATTATGGTTGGGTGGTATGTGGAATTCCTTGACTTGATTGGATTTTCATATGTTAGTAAGAGATATTTTCCTCTTGTGATTTATGTGTACATGTACTTGTTATTATGAGACTTTAATGGTAATTCTATTATTGTTACTCTGCTAGTTATATCTTGGTTATAAGCATGGTTTTATGACAGATATTAGTCATGGATCTTACCATGTTTTGATTAATGAATGAATGAATGATGAATGTATGAACTAATAGATGTTATTGCAACTATTATGAGAAGACACTAGACCTTCTTGGTGATTTGCAGATAAGTATCAGACCCCTATGTTCAAATGTGTATTTATGACCTGTAGATTTCATGTTCATGATATGTTTGACGAAATTTCCGTCATGGCTAGGCCTTGTTAGGTCAATTTCTTGTCTAATATTTGTATGGAAGGCTTTGTCCTTGTGTCATTCATGGTTCTAGAAAGTTTCATTAAGTTCTGGGCAGAGGTCTAGATCCTAGCCTGAAAAAGTGGCTTAAATCTTGTGATCACTGGTATAGAACTGGGTGAAAAATATTGTAGTCATTCCCTTCTAGGCATCATGCGTGCGACTAAAGGGTTTCAATTGAAATCAGGCAGTGATGTGCTAGCTTCTGAGAGATCGTAGCACTTAAAAAGAGGTTTTATTTAGGGTCTGGGCACCCAGAAGTGTAGTTTAGCCCTTGGGGGTCCTATAACACCTAATGGGGGAGTCATTAAGGCTTTTGGTTTGTCGATTCCACTTTCCTAAGGCGATCTAGGATGTTGAATCGTATCATAGTAACTCTTCATCACATGTTTACCCTGGTAGGCCAGTAACTTGGGTAAATGTGGGATGAGGGTGTTACACTAAAAAATAATGGAATCTTGGATCGGCTGCGCTTGGAAAAATTCACCTGAACATATAACATCAATATTTCCAAAATAAGCCAAAGAAGTATGCTTAATTTCATGTGACTGTTTGCTGAGATGGTTTAATAATGTTGAACATATCAATGATGCTTCAACAATTAGCATAATATGAAGTTGTTTGCAACATTTTGTGAATGTGCCTACTTTTTCACCTTTAAACGAAAGAGATTTTGATTTGTTAAATGGTAAATCAAAATTCGAACGCATTACTATATCACTTGCATTTAACGTTATCTCCCCTGTATATGTTGTGATGATTCCTTTTAATTGACATGGGTCATATCCGAACATGTTATTGTATAAGTGAATTAGAGATTGGAATATTGCTATAACATTAAACACTTTTCCAACCCCCACGCTACCTGTTACAAGTACATACAATGGGTCATTTGGATTTTTTTTCTTCTCATCAACAATTTCTTTCACTATTCTTGCCTATTCTGGGTTAAGAATTCTCATGATTTTATAGAATTATGTTTCTTTTAATACTAGTGGTTTCTTTACAAGTTCATAAGGTATCTCAACAATTGATTTTGCATTTTTATTCTTTTGCAAATATTATATATCTGATTTGATATCATATTCTTGATAATGTTTTTTCATTTTCCATTTTTTCACAAGAAGACAAATTACTTTCAAACGATTCGCTCTCTTTGTTTTCAGGCTCAATAACTATGTTATCAATATAAGTCCACTTTGTCATTGTTTTGTTGGTGAATTTGATCTCATTACATTTTATGGTTTTCTCAAATAAGAAATATGCATTCTTCCAATGGAATATTGTTATCTAAATACATTTTTCCTCTATGATACGGGACATACAACATCAATTGTTCTATGTAATAGTTATCAAAATCAATATGTTTATTATACTTTATGTACCTTATAACATATGGTTTGTCAACATTTCATCTTTTCTTTCCTTGCAATGTATAACATGATGTAAATTCTGCTAAACATGTATGTTCGATGTTTTCTGGTTGTTACAAATAGTGATCGATAATTGATAAACATGCTATGTTTTTTTAATCATCTAGTTCACGTTCCAAGTCTCTTGGTTTCTTTAGTAAAAAATTTCGATCATCTATTGTTGAATAATTAACAAATATACATTTTCTTGAACTAGTATTAAGTGGCATTGGCAACACTATATATAACTTGTTGTGCAAACATTTTTTGTAAGTCCAATAAAGCTTTTCCAAGTCTTGCAATTGTTTCAATGACATCACCATTGTTTTTTTGACACTCGTTTCGCACATGTCGAAACATTGATGTCATTGTTTTTTATCTAGCTTTGCTATGTATGAACTACAATAAGTAGTTGTAGCATATGAATTAAGTATAAATTGAGCATCAATATTTCCACCCTAGATTAACGGAATATGCTAAGCAAAGTTATTAGTCCAAATGTTTGTTGATCCTCTTTTCCACAAAATTGTTCTTCTTCTTAGAGTACACTGAATTGCATGGACATAATTAGATTCACTTATACCTATTTTTTAGAAAACTATTAAATGTATATGTCTCATCATGTTCCATATGCTCTATCACATCAAATATCATTCTTGCATTCTCTTTTGTCTTTGCATTGTCAAATTCCATAGGCTCAATTATTCGTTTTCTTGGCATTGGTGGTATCAAAAAATTGAACCTGCAATGCATATGTTTTCCTTTTCTACAAGTGCTTGTGTGATGATGACATTGGACAATTTTCATATTTGTAGGTAGTTTGGTTGAATCACAACACAAGTACTTGTCAATGAATTTTTTGATTTCAGTACCCGTACTTTTTCCATAGATGGGAGCATTTTTAATCCATATCAATCCATGTTCATGCTTGATTTTGGAATTTTGTTACAAAGAAATACTCAATGATATCAACAAAGTACTTGGACCCATGCGAAATTAATTAGAATAAAGCATTCATTCTTCTTATACAATATTGTACACAAGTGATGGGGTCATCTATTATCAAGGTATCAATATCACCTTCATATACTTCGTTTTAGTACACAATTCTTTTGTCAGTGTATTTTGTGCAAAACCTTTACTAAAGGCTCCCAGATGTGTTCAAAAATGCTAAACGAAACAAAGAAAGTGGGTGGACCTAATTGTTGGATCATTGCATATAAGTTCTTGCACAAATGCGAAAAATTGACATACGATGTTCGTATTCACCTAAGATCCATATAGGAAATGTTTGATGTGAGAATGTGTTTCAAATTAGCCTTTGTTTTAACGTCTTTAGCAATTTTATTTTTTCATTTTAACTGTTCTTTTATTAGATGAATCTAAATACAACTGATACTTGATTGAGGATAATTCACATTGTTTTGTAAAATAATTTTGTTGTATCATACGCAAATTCATGATCTTGTTGCAAAACTTCCCACTTAGCAATATCGTGATATGTAAAGTTTCTTGTAACACTGTCTATTTTTATTTATTTATTTATTATTTTTTCATAAAACAACATCAGAAAGCTCATCTCTTCTGAATACTTATCTATGAATCTGCAATGTTCATTTGATTATTGCAAAGATCATAAATACTATATGAATCGTTAAGTCCATGTAACATTGTCTTTGTCATTGAATCTTCATCACAATAATCATTATCATCACTGATTTTTGTATCTACATCTATATCACATGCATATGCATCTTTTTCTTCGTCAAATACTTGTTTCCATTTTTTGTTTATTCTGACATTCTCTAGTCTATATAGTAATTTTTTACATAATCGTCTCAATTCCATCATGAATTTATGAACACATATTCGCCCAACAACAAATATGATTTTAAACACTAAACATCTTTTAATTGCAATGACCACAATACTAGATTCATTTATGTCACGAGGGAGTGCAATTTGAATTCAAGATATGTCAGCAGATACATTGATTCCACCAATCAATGCCAATTGTGCTTTTCTAAAACGTTGTCCAAGTTCTCGTATTTTCAAAAATGGTAATCATAATGATATCGATCATTCCTCTAATTCATAAATTTCGTTTACTATAATAATAAAAAATGTCTATTATAGTTAATTTTCTCTAGAACTGCAAATTTGATATCTTTGTTATTGTCTGGTGCCTTTCTACATTTTTTGCATATGCATTTAATTTTCGGCACATCACTAATTTATTTTTCTATGACATCTCTTTTAAACCAAGTTTGATTGCAAATTGCACAGTCATAAACAATAACATATTGTATTTTCTTAAAATATTGTTGTTTAGCTAATGTCTCCATTATGAAATCGAATATTTGTGATGATACATTTTGTTCATTAGAAAATATACTATCTTGTATTGAATTTCGTCATTTCGATCCTCTAGTAATCCATCTTGTTTTGACGACATTTTTTATTCTCATATATTTTTTGAGTTCACACTATGGAGAATATGTTTGTTTGCTTCAATTGATAGACTTTGTATTAATTTCCATAATATTTTCATCAATGTTCACGTTCTTAGAACTAGATTTTGTTCTAACACCAATGCTCAGTGCAATAACACATTGTCTGTTAGGCCCCTATACTACTAGTGTCACCCCTTATTTTTATTAGTACAAACCACTTATTATATTGATGTACCCATGTAGTGCCCATATTGTTACTATTGTGCCCCATAGAAGCCCACTATTATTATTATTGTGCCCTTACATTATTATTGTTATGTCGGCTCTGGTTATGTTATGACTCCTTAGACTCCTATATATAGAAAGGAGGTCTTTTCATTTTGTATCATCCAAGAATTGTTCATTTATGTAATGTAAAGGAGGTTGCCCCCTCGAAGAGGTTGAATTCTAAGGCGTTGATCTATATTTTCTATCTTTTCTTGAGCTGGTTTCATAACATTTGGTATCAGAGCTTTGGATTCTAGGGTTTCGCTGCTCCAAACAAGTCATCGTGGCATTTTCGCTATAATTTTTTTTTTGGTGACATTTCAGAAGTCACAAAAAAAACCCATTTGAGAAGACTTGGCGCTGAACTTTAGGTCCGAATTTCAGAGCGTTTCGCGGGATGTTTTCGGAGATATGATCTGAGGAAGTTCGCATTTTTGCAGACTCCTGAATTACACTCAAAACAGGTGACCTGGGGAAAATCGTCATAACTTTCTTTTTGAGCATCGGATTGAAATTTCGTAAGAAGGTACAGAAAGAGGACGGACTGTAGTTTGCATTTATATATTTTTTAGAGTCAAAGGTTCAAACAGTGACACGTGGCATGTCGTACAAGTTCGCTCTACTGAATTACTCTATAATCAGGTCACTGTGGGAGATTTGGCATAACTCTTCATTGGAGAATCCAATTGGGGTTAGACTAGTGGCATTGGAAAGAGGACACAAAGGACTACTGCAGGTATCAATTTTAGAACTTAAAGATCTGAAAATACATAGTTACAACATTTCAAGATCGTGCTCCTAAAATCAAGAAAAAGCAAGATGAGGAAGTTTGATGGCAAGGATCCGGTAAATTGGATACGTCAGATGGAGCAATATTTTGATCTACATGGTGTACAACTGTTACAGAAGGTATGTATTGCATCTTCATATTTAGAACCAGATCAATTTTTATGGTATAAAGGGCTTTGTTCTCGTAAACGACTTGTTACGTGGTCAATTCTCACAGAGGAAATGATAGCACATTATGAGGATACAAAGAGCAAAACCTTCTTTAGAGCAACACCACAACAATTGGAAAGAGTAAAAGGGCTTTGTGACATACTAGAAAGTAAAATTATGGCAACAATGAATTCTACCCCTCACAGCTATGAAGATGGAGGTGTTGTTTCTCCTAGCCTTCCACAACCTACAAGGGTTACACCACAACAATTGGAAGAAAAAAGAGAAAAAGGGCTTTGTTACAATTGTGATAGCAAATGCGCTAAAGGTCATAAGTGTGCTGAGAAGAAATTATTTTACATAGAATATGAAGAGGAGGAGGAAAAAGATCAAGAATCATCAAAAGAAGAGGATATATGCCAGGACCCCACCCCAGAGAAAGAAGAAATGAATCATACCATATCTTGTAAAGCATTGGCAAGAATTACCACTCCTCAAACTCTCAAGATAGAAGGACATATCAAGAAGGAAAAGGAGCAAGAAAGGTCAAAAGAAGAAGATATACTCCAGTAACAAAGCCTAGATGAAGAAGAAATAAATCCGACCATATCTTGTAATGCATTGGCAGGAATTACCACTCCTCAAACTATCAAGATAGAAGGACAAATCAAGAAGAAAAAGGTAATAGTGTTGATTGATTCAGGAAACACCCACAATTTTATTCATTGTAGGGTAGCAAAAGAATTGAATTGCTTCCTATATCCAGCACCAGAGTGTCAAGTGATGATTGCAAATGGAGGAACAATAAATTCCTCAGGAAAGTGCCACAATATCAAGTTATCCATGGGAGAATATGTATTGACTAGCCCAATGCTTTCCATTCCAATGGGAGGTGCTGATGTTGTACTAGGATTCCAATG
>APFE031114530.1:53027-78014 GCA_000404065.3 Pinus taeda
AGTGAGGTCATTGGCCACCTTGGGTGAGAGGTGAAACTGCTAAAAATAGAAAGTTCTAAAAATAGAATTTCTGGGTCCCTTCCTATTTATAGTAGTCCCTGGTCTATTTATAGGAAGTAAAATCGAACTTAGTCTTAACAGCAGTTTAAAATATTAACTGATTAATCTCCATGAGTTAATTAGTTGGAAAAAATTAAACTTGAAGTCTTTGTGAGAACATGCAAATTAGTTGTCCCACTGATTGAGGAATTTTTTCTTTATTCTCTCCACTGATTGAGGAATTAAGTATGAGTTCTATAATGAGAGAATCAGTTGACTTAGTTCTTACTAGTCAAGTCCAGTTAGATTATTTTAACAAGTTGTTAAAATAATAAAATATAGTTTGCTAATGCTTGCATGTATGTGACAACTATTATTTTAGATAACTGAGGATTCACTCATGGATAACTGTTGCATGTCAGTTATGTCAGAGACCCAGTTGAGATCAAATGTGAGACAGTGTACTATCAGATGCTTAACTATTTCTAGTAAGTAGTTTTTGCATGGTTGAGGAACTAGTGTCCTCAAGGAATACGTAGTTGGACCATTGGTTGTTTTTGGTATGTTGGAATTAATAGCATATGCTTTTGCTATTATTTCCTAAGCAAAATACGTAAGGACCATAGGGAAAGCCTATATAAACAGGGCTTGGGTGGTTCATGAGACATATCTTCATATCTTGTGGCCCCTGCCAAGGTCTTCTTGCAACAAAACAAAGAGGTTCTCTACGATTTGGGACTGTTTCCTCTTGAAAGACAACCTTAAGACATGAGATTGAGGGACAACCCTTGGTCTCATGACTTTCTGAACAAATCATACAAGTTTCTACAATTTTTGCATCTAAAGGGAATTCCCTTAGAGCATGTTTCTTTCTCAATTTTGGGCAAAAGATGGCTAAAGCATCAGCCTCTGTTTTTTACTTTTTTTTTTAATTTTAAGGGTGTCTAGTTGCTCACTAAGGCTCCCTAAAATGTCAGTTTTAAACTTATCAAGCATATTTCCAATTTCTGCCCTACTTATAAATCTGGTTGCAAATTTGTTTTCTCTAACAAGAGAAGGATCTCTCGGCCCTTTTCCAGTCTTAGATTTCCCTCTTGAGAGATGAACACATAGTTATGCTATGTCACTCAATGGAAGTTGAGAGATATCTCCCTTCCCCATCATGTTAAGGATATCTATCCATTCATCTCTAATGGCTTTTAACAAAAGAGCTTTCAAAGTTTCTTCATCTAAATTGTTCATTTTTGCTCTTTTCAAATTATAGTTGAATCTTTCAAGCAAATCCTTTAATTTTTCATCTTCCTTTTGTATCATTTTGAACACCTCATCTTTATGATTTGTAGGCATACAATAATCCAAGTATCTATCCAAAAATGCCTGTTTCATGTCATTCCAAGTTCTAATGGATTGAGTGACTAGCCTCATAAACCATTTTAAAGTAGCCCCTTTTAGAGTTGAAGGGAACAATTTGAGTTTTTGAGAGTCTTCTAAATAATCATAAGTTCTGCATAAGACTTCAAACTCAAACAAAAATGTTTCAGGATCCTCACTTCTCAACCCATAAAAGTTTGGGAGGATAGATGGTGAAATGTTTTTCATTGTGGTGTGTTTTTCCTCATCCACTATAGGGAATCCAAATGATTTATCTACTTCCCTATTTCCTTTGCCTCCTCCATTATTACCTCTACCTCCTCCATTTTTTCCTCTATGTCTCCCTCTACCCCCTCCTCCAAATAGTGAGAATTCTCCATCGCATTCTTCTTCTGCCATTATAGTTTCTTCAGAGTCAGTATAGGGCTGAACCTACAAGGTTATTCCCTCTTCCTCTGGTTCTTCTATCAATGGACTATGAGAGGGAGTTCCTACTTTTTCTTCCTCACTGGGTATTCCTAGTTCTTCAACTACAATAGGCGCCCCTATGGAGGTGAAAAAGGTCTTCTCTCCTAGGACTGTTTTGGTGGATGATGCAGGAGAATCTTCTAATTGAGTTTTTGTCTCTTGAATTCCAGGAATCCTATGGCTGGGAGTATGAGTCTGGGATGGAGGTGTGTCTTTTCTAACTCTTGGCGGAGTAGGTGGAGTTGTGGGAATTGAACTTCTGCCCCTAGCTATAAATCTACCCCTAGAATCTCTTTCTCTATGCATGTCATTGTTTTGTTTTGTTTTCTCTAATCAATTACAAGACCAAAGCTTAAATTAGATATTAAAACTGAAAATGAGATTGCAGCTATCTATGATGAACCAAAAATGAAATACTAAAAATGAGCTTACAAATACTGAAAATTTCTCTACATAAATTATCAATCCGGGTATCGTAAACTAATGAAGTGTAGTGCACTATATGTGCTAGATGGCCCTTCCTACTTCAATGTTTTTGAGTTTTAAGTTGTTTTGGGGTTTTGATCTTTTAATTCCTAACAAAATCTTAAATCTACCACTGCTAAGAATCTAGAGAAAATGAAATGAGAGCTAAAAGTGCTTTAAGCCAGATTTGGAAGTAAAGTTTTAACCAAGAAAATGAAAACATAATTTCTCTTCTTGCTATTATGTTTGTTTCCAAAACATGAACTAAAAGGACTTAAGAGTGAAATTGCAGCTACTATCTAATCAATTACAAAACCAAAGCTTAAATGAGATATTAAAACTGAAAATGAGGTTGCAGCTATCTATGATGAACCAAAATTGAAATACAGAAAATGAGATTACAACTATTGTCTAGTCTATTGCAGAATCAAAACTTGATGAAAAACTGAAAATGGAATTGTAACAAAACTAAATGAAAAACTATGATTGAAAATGAAATCACAACTAATCTATCATAAAAACTAAATGAAGTGTTTTCTCACTTTGCTACACAATTTTGGGAGAACGACCTCCTTGTGATAGCATTTTGAGGGATTCAATACTTCATTGTTCTAAAACTGAAAATGAAATTGCAACAAAATTAAATGAAAGACTAAGACTACAAGTGAAATTGCAACTAATCTACTATAACAGCTAAATGAAGTGCTTTGTCACTCTGCTACACAATTTTGGGAGAACAACCTCCTTGTGATAGCATTTTGAGGGACTCCATACTTCATTGTTTTAAGAAAAAATAAACATAAAAATGTAGAGAAAGACTCATTCATAAATGAAATATTTCACCACTTAGTTTTAGGATGAACCATCAACTGAAAGGGCTTTCGGAAACATTCACTTACAACACAAGTTACTAAACTAACAACGAAATGGCATTAATCAGTTAAATTCAAAATCTAAAGACTAATGAACAAAAAATGAAAGAAACTAGACTAATGATCAACAAATCTAAATTACTCTATGCTACTGACATCAACTTCAAGCTACTGATAAGAAACTAGAAAATAATGAAACAAAAGAGCTATTCTGTGCTAATAAGAAGATGACACAAGTTGCATTATGAACAGAGTTAGAAAATGGTTATAAACATCATGGAAAAAACACAGTGAATTTATAATTAACTATGAAAGACAAAACAAAAATAAAATGTAACCTTGACCAACACAGGGGCCCTTTGCAAAGGTCTCAGATTATAAGAACTTAATCAACACTCCAACAATGCTTTAGGTATCCATGAAACACAGTCTTTATATTAAAAATAGAGAATGATTTCTTCAAACTACAGAGCAGAAATCTGAACTTAACACATAAGCCAAAAACTGAACTTGTTCTGCATTCTTCACACAGGTATTTATAGGAAAATTATACCTCTGTTTTAAAGAGAGAAATAAGCTACAACAAAACACGTAAGCAGGCAAGTATGTGAAATTCTTGTCCTTGGTTTCTTGGAAACATAAATCTTATGGTAATGGCTGTTGGATTCCATTTGTTTAGGTGCCAGATGAAGTTCGTGGCCTCAGGAAACTGCTTCGGATCCCATCACTAAGAAATGTGTGCAAAACAGAGTCCTGTTTGCCATAGGTTTCTATGTTTGACTTCCCTTTGACCAAAGTCTTCCTCGTCGATCTAGGCTAGATGAATAGGATATGATCCATGCCCTAATGTTTTCCAAGCTACCCATGTAGTCCTTTTCCCCTTTTGACACCTAGAACCTACAAAAGCATGGAAGTAGTTGCGGAACAACCAATTAGCTGCAAAATGTGGCTGTGTTCCGTAACTAAAAGACAAAAACTTATTCAAATAGCAAACATAACAATATAACATGTAAATAACTGAAATATACTCCTTGAGTCAATGTGTAATGACCGTTTTTGATGATAAGGATGCATTTTTCATGGAAAAACAAAGCAAGAAGGATGAGAAAAGTTGCTAAGGGAAATGCAGTTTTGGAACTCAACAATCTCCATGGTGGGCATGCATACACACATCTTTATTATTTTTAGTATTATTAAGATTGCTTTTGTTGTTGTTTCATTGAACGAAAACAAAGACAAAGCAACAACATCCCTTGTTTTCCCACACATTCCCCATTTTTTCATATTTTTTTAATGTTAACAAAAAACACTTATGTCTCCAATATAGCCCAATTATTCATTCAACGCAAAAAAATCCCACATATTAACATTAATAGTTTAAAAATGCCCTATGAACTACCCCGCACAACGGAAATCAACAATATTAGCTATTTTGAAATGACTCATAGCTATAAAATAAAAAACTCTACGCAATTTCTCTACCACGCATATATACAATTTGTAAATTTGTAAAAGTTTCTCCACTTAACGTAAGTATTATATAGTAATTTTTCACACTCCCAGTCTCATATCATAAGTGTCACGCGTTGTGTCATCAATGTCGCAAGTGTCACAAAGTGACGAAAACTGTGAAGTGTATTCATCATGAAACACATATTGAAACATCCCTGAAGAATGGAAGAAAAACTACCCTGAGTCAATTCTGGAGAAGGTTGATTAAAACCCTAAATTTCAAGACAAGTGCTCTTTGTTCCACTACCTGCCCATGCTGATGGCAGGCTATAGTTCTTTGACCTAGCACTGCCAGCACGGGTTTTGATATGAAAACCCGCATTGAACCTCTTCTAGCAGGTTTTCCCAAAATGGGGGAGAAGCTTCATATGCTAGAAACTTCGAGAAAAATGAGCTGGATATTGGTTGTTGTAGATATGGTCAAGCTCTCCCATTTAGAGCTCTTGATCTTATCATTATGGGCCTTCCCCTTGAGATGTGGACCTTCCTCCCTCTTTTTTGGATCCCTAACTCCATCTCCATTCCTATAAATAAACTCCCTTCCATCCCCAAAAGGTTGGTCATTGATTTCCTGCATTCCTATACTAAGATTATGCCAAAATGCTGCCCATTCTAACTTGGAGAAGGAGTGCTCGAAGAGCCTTTGCTTGGACTTGGACATCCACCAAAAGGAGGTCTCCAACATCAAGGCATAGGTTGTATGCTTCCCTTTTTAGCTTATTTATATATACATCTAATGTTCACTTTGCATAATTGTGTAAATGTTTATGCTTTTAGATTAATACTCCTTGATATATTAAGTAGTTTATGTTTGATGTATGTCATATATGCTCTTGTACCTTGTATTGCTCTTTGATATTTCTCGCAGGTACTTGGATGTGAAGAACAAATAAGGAGCGAGCCTAGAATCAAAGTCATCTCCAAAGGATTGAGCGATTAGCATCAAAGTGAGGTAGGTCACTCTCTCTATGCATTTGTTAAACATAAGCTAGGAAAGTGTATGTTAGTTTGTTTAGTTTGTTGCTAGACCCACTCATTGGGCTAAAGAGACCGCCTCTATCCGCATAGGGGATTTTCCTTCCCAACAGTAACATCAATAGTAAAACAATTCCCTATGCACATAATTCATACTTTGCACAGTAAAAGCTCTAAAAAATGTAACATAATAATATTACCCATTTCCAAGCACATACCCCATCCACCATAAACAATTATACGATATATGATCTAGAAATTTGCAGAAGAATCTCCGCACAACGACTTCTGTAGGGCACCCCTTGTTTCCCATGGAAAGGACCTACAACAACATCAGTTTTGTCATCATGGGAAGAGAAGTATCATAACGGTGTTAGTGTCAGTGTTAATGTTAGAGCATTAATGCCACAACACTCACCGACATAATGATCACTCAGGAAATTCGTTTTTTTTTTTTTTTGTTTTGTTTAAATCAATTCTCAAGCATTGATGAATATAAAATGTAAAACACTCTCCACCGGGGAATTATGTCCCATTGAAACTTTCTAGGCCAATTAGAAATCAAAAAAAATATTTCCAAAAAATTAGAAAATTATTTTTGAATTCCTGCAAAAATATAATAACTCAGAATTTTCCTGAAACTTTGGCCAAAATTGAAAAAGAACAACAAAATAATACACACTCAATGCAATTTGACCACGAGGCGAATGTTATAATCCCTGGCGAGGCACTAATAATACTAACTTGAGGTATATTATCGTGTTCTGATTTTTGAAACCTTACCAATTTGGGTGCACGTGGGATTTGACCATGGATACAACTATAAGAGGGAGAGGCCAACCTCCTTCCCCTATCTCTACAATTGATGTTTTTTCAGGATTTCATCTCTTATATCAGAAATTCATCCAAATATCAAGCTTTTTGTTTTGTGAAAATTTAGATGAAATTCCAAAAGTTCACATCACTTTAAAATTGGCTAATAAAAGATTGATTGGTTGGTTTACAAGGTTCTGGCTTCTATTGAAATTTAGGTACATAGGATTTGTAAACAAGGGTCAAGTCTATCATTTCTTATATGAGTGAGGGTTTTATGCCTTCTTTTTTGAAAATAAGGAAGATTAAGATATTATCTTTAAGAGTAGACATTAATTTTTTTACTATAGAGGGATGTATTTTAACAAAGGGACTCTTAAATTCAACCCAAAAATGATATCCTCTTTGTAGTTCCTATTTGAGTTCACTTGCCATCCCTCCCACTTCATTATTGGGATGAGGACATGATACAAAGTATAAGAAATACACTTATTAAATATATAGATAGATCTAAACCGAAGGATACAATGCTTGCTTTTGTTAGAATTTATGTTGAAGTGGATCTAAAGAAGGTTTTATCAAAAGAAATTCAACAAACCTTAGCCAAGTAGAAGCACATTCAATTATTTGATCATGAGTAGGTTCTTTTCAAATGTAAATTTTGACATGAATATGGTCACTTTGTAAAATATGTTGCTAAAAATCCCCTGCCTAAGCAGGGAACATGAGATAAGGATGATCAATGGAAGCAAGTTAAGAAGAAGAGATAAAACAATAAGTAAGTCACCATCTCATCTTAGCCAAAGAAAGAATCATATTTTTCTACTATTTCAAAGCCATTTGAACCAAGGAAATCTTCTAGGAAACCACATCCATCCAACTCACCCAAGGATCTAGGGAATATCAACAAAAGTAATCCAACTATCAACACTAAAGGCTTAGAAAACAATCCTAAAAATAATATGTATGAAATCTTATCTCAAGGAGAAAATTTTCCAATCTTAGAAATGTTAGCAATCCCAACCAAAAAATAATAATTTTAAAATGCCATTACTAGAAGAAAATATTTCCTTTTCCAAGAGATGTAGGAAATATATTGGATCATGAAGATGAGTTACATCACTCTCCCTAAAAAATGCTGTATTCCTCAATGGAAGTAGCCTCACATCATGCTCATTAGCATCTAGAAGAAACAAGGTATGATGAGGATAAAGAGTTGGAGGTAGAAAAAGGAAAATTGACCAAGAAGGTAGTAAGGAAGCCACACAAAGAAGTAAGAAAGGAAATAGAAAGAAAATGGAAAACCTCGAGCACTCAAATCATACTAGATAAGGTGTATGGTGAGGGAACACGAAGCACAAGGAATTGGAGTCATTTAGACCCTCCTTACGGATTTATGACCAAGAAATAAGTAAATGGTGAAAGTAATCCCCTAGAATTATAGGAGCATGGATAACATGATCAAAGTAGAATCAACCAGAGACTTAATAAAATAAAAATAAAAAATTATCCTACTATAGGATACAAGACTTGATCTGTAAATTGTCATGGATATTCCACTGGACAATTCATCATAATAGATCTAATAAAATAAACCAAAATTCATATTATGAATTTTAAATTCCTTTTAGATTCCATACTTACTAATTATTGATTTTTTACTTATACATGAAAAGGATGAAATACGTAAAATAGAGAAAATATAATCACACAACAACCACACAAACACAAATATTTTCTCTGGAAAACCCTTATGGGAGAGAACCCATCTAGAAGGTTAGGCTACTCTATTCTCTTTTATCTAGTATGGAAATAATGCAAGTAAAAAGGCGAAGGAATTCTCTATCTGGTTACCTAGGACTTGTGGCTTGTTTGGCTGCTACAACACACTAACTCCATTTTATGCTTTCTCACTCCTCCTAGTTTCTCTAATCTAATGTGGAACAAGATACAATTAAATAGAATGGAAGTCCCTCTCCTCCTAGTCACATAGTTTCAACATAGCCCAATATCTAAGTAGGGGTCGAGTTTGAATCCTCTAACTCTCAAGTAGAGATACAACTTTAACCCTTCTAGAATCTTCTTCATAGTCCACACGTGGCTAGCCCCATGTACATGAGTAATAGGGGATGATGTGGCATCCATCCATCCCATGATAGGTCAATTTGTGGAGGAATAACTTTTCCATACAAAATTGACATGATTCATGCACCATTGGAAAGGTATTTAAGTGTAGAATAGTGTTGCACTTAAGTAGGAGAGTTTTAACCCCAAAAATGCCATTCAATACTTGAAAATGATCCCAGAAGGTTTTAGACTCCAATTCTCCAAACTGGGACCAATTTGTTAGAATGATCCTGTAAGCTGATTCCCCCAAATTTTCTACTCTAAAATCATCAATATAGTTGAAAAAAATATAATGCTCAAATCTCGATCACAACTATAGGAATTGGAACACATAAAGCAATGTAACAAAAAATAGGACTATAGTGAGGTTCCATCCATGAGCTCTAAGGAATCTTCGAATATCCTATGCATGATCTGAGACAACATTTTATTTCATTTGATTCACAATCAAAATTCTTAGCATTAATTGTTGACTATTTACCTTATTAAATCCATTGAGGTGATAACTATTTTGAATGTTTATATCGTTGTTTTGTTTCAAGAAAAAAATGAAGTTTTAGGTACACTTTTAGACCTAAGAGATACATATCTTTGGGAGATAAACATAGTGGCTAGGGATTTTAATACCACATTAATCCAAAAGGAAAAAATGGGTGGAAGTATTGAAAGGGATTCTTGCATTGAGAGGATGGGCAATATGATATGCATATTTGATCTGTGGGATGTAATCAAACAAAGTAAGGTATACTTGGTCAAACAAAGGACTAGGTCTAGGACATATTACAATGAACATGGATTGTTTTTGGGTCCAAAGCAACATTTTAGAAAGTAATTTTTCTCTTCATTTGTAAAATCTTTCTTGGGAAGCCTTAGACCACAAACACATTTCTTTGATGCTTACTGAAGTTCCTAACTTCAACCATCATATCCCTTTTAAATTTAATACCCTTGTGGACGCAAGATAATTTAACATGTGATTTATTATAAATGTTAAAGAAATCGGTTGGTTGGATCCCCTATTCACATTTGGGAATAGAAGAAAAAAACAACCAAGGTTTCTCTTAGGTAGTAGGCCAAATACTTCTTTTCATCCTTATAATAGGATCTAAAATTTCAAAAAGAAAAATGAGACAATTTCAAGACAAAATGGAGATAGAACAAATCTGAATGTATTAGTTAAATAAAAATATACTTATCAAAAATATAAATGGCACTTATAATAGAGGAAGAAAGGTACCACTTAAAATGTCAAAGTCTCTCACTAAAAGTGGGGGACAAAAATATAATTCTTTTTACAAACAAGCAAGGGTCACGTTGTGGAGAAATAACGTAAAGGAAATAACCATAGTAAATGGAATAGATTTAACTTCATTTGAAAAGATAAACAAGAAAACTCACTCCCACTTTGAGGATTTATATATAGACAAGATGGAAATGATCCCAAGGATATAGTGGAATTTTGAAGAATTAGCGTCTCTGATAGCTCAAGCGGAGAACAATATGATAACATAGGAAATCGATGAGGATAAGATTCAACATGCAATCTAGTAGCTTTCCCCTAATAAAGAACTTGATTGGTATTGGATTTATAATTCACTTTTATGAGATTTGTTGGAAATTATGAAATTTGAATTAATTTCAATGTTTTAGTATGCTCATCAATAAGCCAAGATGGGAGGAGGGATTAATTCATCATCATTCATCCTGACCATGTAAATCAACCTATCCTCATTTTCCAAAATTTGGCTATTATCTTTGCACAATGTGTCATATAACATAATTACTAAAATAATTATCAATATAGTAAAAAAAATCATCCCAAGGTCATCTTAAAAAACAAAGGAAGCTTTATAGAGAGAAGATATATTATGGACAACATAATCATAGTTCAAGAGGAAATTCATTCTAGCCAAATAAGAGGAGAAAAGTGCATGATCATAAAGATTAATGTGACCAATTCTTTTGATGATGTACAAAATTCATTTTTGTATGGTGTATTAAATAAATTTTGGTTATTCCATACTTCTATTTGATGGATTTCATCTTATATAGCTTCATTAGTCAATGCGAGATCAATAACTCTTTTCAAAGCAAGCCAAAGGATGTGCCAACACTATCTTTGATCCCCTTTTCTTTACATCATAATGACCAAATCCTTAAGTAAGAAGTCAAGTCATAATTTTCCTAGAAACAAAGTGGTCAGAGGAATGAGAAGCATTAATCACTTTGAATTTGCTAATGACACCTTGCTTCTTGGGGAAGCCTCCTATATTATTGCTATTGGATTTAAATTAGTTCTAGATATGTTTATTTTGGTCTCAATAGGGATGATCAACAATAATAAGAGTCAAATATATTCCTAGAATGTAAGTAGCAATACATTAATGGCTATTTTTTCCTTCCAAGAAGATTGGTGCTCCTTTAGGTATCTAGGAGTGCCTAGTAGTTTGTGTTCCTCATCTTAAAAATGTGATGGAAAGTAGTAAGAGTTTAAGTCAAATCCATGTTCAATAAATGGGGGGCACTCTAGCCAAACCTAGGTAGTCACCTTATTCTTATAAAATATGTGATTTTAAAATTTCCCATCTTCTAGTATTCAACAAGGCTTTCTCTCGTAGTGTCAAGCAAACTTTTCTCAAGAAGTAAGATGTCAAACCCCAAAAGATTACAACTAGTTAACTAGTTAGTTGTTAGGGATCCCAAGATTCATGGAGGTTTACACATAAGGGATGTTGTGTTGATGAATTTAGCTATGGGTGATACATTGCTCCAAAGACTAATTTTGAACAAGTATGACTGGTAGAAAAGGTCCTACACAAAAAGTATTTTCTAGACAAAAGAAAATTGTTCTTTGACGTCATAACACAAGTGAGAGGAGCATCACCTATTTGGAAATCCTCAAAGTTTCCATCCTAATGATTTAGAACCAATTGACATGGCTTTCTAGCAATGGTAGATGTATAGATTTGTGGCATGGCAATGATCATGGGTCATTAATCACTATTGGATTTGCATATAATTATCTCTAAAGGTTTAGTTGAATAACCAAAAAAAACCTCTTTATAACATCTCCTCCTAATCTAGATTTTCAAGAATGTGGACATGGTGGTATTTTGGTTCTCTACCTTCACACTTGTCAATATTTATGTCATATATGGAGATGTGTTTTAAAAATTATGCACCCAAGAGCCTTGATAATCTCGTTGTAAGACATTAGGATCAACAAACTTCTCAATTATGTAGGGCTACGAGTAACAAATTCATCATTTCCTCACTCTCTATGACTTTATATATATATAGTATGTAGGGCTGCGAGGAAGATATTATAATACTTTATATTTTCAATATCAAACTCAGATGTGCAAAACATGTATCTATATATATATATATATATATATATATATATAATATATATATATATATATAATATAATATATCTATATATATCTATAATAATATATATATATATATATATTATATATATATATATATAATATATATAATATATATATATATATATATATAATATATATATATATATATATATATATATATATTATAATCTATATATATATAATATGAAGATTAACATTAACAAAACTTTGAATTTGATTTCCTACATATATTTTTTAGTAAGTCACCCTACATTGACATTCGCTAATCACAACTACTAACCATGAAAAAAGCAACTGGACTTTATCAACTTGGAAGGTAGATGTTAAGTTGCCTCAACCAGATGGAATGGGGAATCATATGAAACATGTCGTAAATCTCTCAACAATTCATTGAGCTTGTATATTTTTTTCAAGCTCATTTTAAAGATAATGCATAGCTTTTCTTAGCTTCACAGAACATTATGTTAATGATTTTGTTTGAGATTAAAAAAATCCATTAAGATCAATAATAAGTTGTATGTTCTTGATAAATTTTATGTACAAGGCTACACAAAATAGACATCACCAACATCACAAAACCTAAAATTGCAATTACAACAATGATAATTGTGATTATATTCATTCAAGTCTTTACATCATCAATTCCTTACTCCTTTCCTCTTTCCCCAATTTTATGTGCCTTTATCTATATCACTTTTTCTTGTTTTTAGAAACATTGACATAGTCATGATGATATTTTAAGTGTCAAATATTTGAGAATTCTTCTTATATCTATTTCCCTCTACCTCATCACATGCCCAAAAATAAGGAGACATATAATTTACAACATTAATGCTTTGAGCAATATTTTTGATGCATGAATGGAAATGTTAAGTGATAAATGGAGAAGATAACACAATTTATGTTACATGTAACATTGTTCAATCCCTTAATGCTCGATGAAAGATATGGGGCACCAAATTTTCAATTTTTTTTATTCAACCCAAAACTCTTTTCTGAGATCTCCTTGTCAAAGAGATTTTTGGTGGTATATATTTTATTAAAATCTCATTATGGATTATATCTGGTCATTTGAAGGTTTTCACCCTTGGTGCCATGTTAGCATTACTATGCAACAACGATGTGGCAGATGATATGGAACCCTTGGTCCACGTGTCATTCTAAGTTAGTTCCATGTTAATGCCAAATCCACCCATCCCTCTATGATAATGCCATGTTAGCACCAGAGCCAACTAGGTGTGTGCTAGTACAAAATTAATTACGTTACCTTTAATTAAATGAATCTTTAATTAATAACTTAATGCATTTATGTGTATATAATTATATTAATAATATATAATATAAACAAATTTAATTAGCACATCAACATTAATCGAAAAATTACCCACATGTATATCCAAAATTGGTGACATTTGAAACTAAGGTTGCTCAATTATAAAACTTTCAAGTCAACCACCTATGAAATTTGGAAAGTAAGTGCGTGAAAGTCCAAAAATCATTGCCAAAAAAGTTGTGGTCTATGAATTCCAAATAATTTGCAATGTGTAAGTAAAAGTCAAGTGCAAATTTCCAAGGTCAACCATCAGTAAAATTTGTTACATTTACATTTAAAACCATTAAACCATTTGTTGATTGACAATACCATCTCTTACTACATGAAACTTAGGAAAATTTGCATAATTATTAAAGATAATTATCTCTATTAACGAAGTTAATTAATTTTACAAAGATCATTCTTTACATGTAGCTCAAATGATCATAAACTAGCAATTGCACAACATATGTTGCAAAGAGAATGCCATAAGACAATAGAATATGAAAGAGTAGCATAGAAGTAATAAGATGTGATATGTTCGTTTTAATTGAATATTTAAATTATAAATATGAATTATACTATTTAAAAATAAATTTTAGGTTTGGAGAATTGTTTAGATAAAGAAATTGGTTTCCTAAGGTTAGGATAGATGGTATAAAGAGTTTAGTCACTCAAGGACACACTTGGTGGTGATAGCTATAGTGTTACTGCATAATGGATATACGTTTCGGATCTTTAAGGCATTCATCATCTCAACATAGTTTTATACCCTTTGAACCTGAGTTTCATAAAACGATCAAGTATTACTAGTAAATTAAGAAGCCAAGCAAAATTTGCAACCATCAATAAGCTACCTAAATGGAAGAAAGGAACCTTTAGCTTCCATCCATTATTAGTTTAAAAAGGTTGCAATTGCAAAAATGGTATGATCATAAGCTATAAGGAAAAATCTTAAGATAATCTTAACAAAGGAATTATTTTGGACAATCATGGATTACCACGAATGGAGATCATTTAATGGCAAAGTAGTAGCACACAATACTAATGGATATCATGATCAAGTTTATATATCACCAAAGCCTCAGAGTAATGACTTCCTTGAAATTAAAAAATATTTTTCCGTGGTAACTTAGAATTTTTAGAAAGTGTTGAGGGACAGGAACAACAACAAGACTTAATAAATATTCCAGCAAGAATTGCAACTTCATTTGAGAGGATTGTAAGATCGGCCCCAGTAAATCCAAGTGTTCTCATTGCCACCTCCTCATTCTACAAAGTCCACTTCCAAGACAAAATTCATATTATATGTTGGTGGTTGTTTGTTAAGTAGACACATTCAATGTTGGAATTCAAACTCAATTTATTTTCCTTGGGAAATGCAACCAGAAGGATGGAGCAGTTGCTTTTCATAGATAGTATAAAGAGTATATTCACTGAAGAACACAACAAACTAACTAAGAAATCCTCTCTGCCTACTTTCAAAAGACAGTACCTCATCTCATCGTATGTTCTAGAAGAAGGATAGATCCCTTTCTCTAACTTCATACAAGATTAACATGTTCATTTAGAATTTTAAATTCAAGAACATATTGACTTCTGAAATCAAACTTTTTGTTAAAGGTTTTTTCACGTACATGAACTATAGCAGGTGCTAATAGGTATGGAATCAATTTCTCTCTAATATTAAACTCTCTGAATAATTCTTATTTCAGGTTATATTTGAACAATGTGTCATTGTTTCATCAATCATATTGCTCGAAATTAAATATCGTTTGAGAGTGAGTCAAAAAGAGAAACTATGATGGGAAAGTGAATATTTATGTACATGTTGCAGTATTCCATGACTTCTCTTTATCAAAATTTTCCTAGGATGAAAGCATGTAATCGTCGCTACCTAGTTCACTAATCCATGCTCTTTGGACAAGAAATCAAATAACATATTAGAATTTAAAGAAGGTTGGAGAATTGTTTTCGAATGAACCACAAAAATAATAAACCATTTCTTTTATTGAATCTTCATTTCTTATCAATCAATTATAAAATGATGGACAATTTTTCTAGAGATAATTGAGTAGTCATGTGGATTTACATAATTTAAATAGATTCAATTGGTAGAAATATTGCATCTGAGACTGCTATATTCCTTGATTTTGAGCTGGAAGTAAATGATTTCGAACTGAGTTTCATAAGCTATTAGCATTTTTTCATCTGGCTTTTTCTTGTTATTCTCTGCAAAAATGTAGCGCTGAAGCTCTTCCAGTCCCATCCTGAGCTCCATTAAGGCTCTGAAGGTGTTGGAGACAGAGTCCAACCTCAACCGTTGCAAATCTACAAAGTTGTTGTCCAACTCTGGTGCTTTTGGATCAGGGACCTGGGACTTGGAAGGCGAGCTCCATATGAGCTCCCCATAGAGTTTAAAATTGACCCATAAGCTTCTGGTTGTTGTTGATTGGATGGGAAATGAAAAGACATCTATCTCAGAAAGAAAGAATGAGGTTGTGAACCCTAGAGGAGGAGGAAAAGAAGGTTCTGGTTCGAGTCTCATGGTGAGAAATTCATAGTCTGTGGCAGAGACTATGGATGAAGCCATGCATATAGGTATAGGATATGGCATTGGTGGTGGGAAGTAGGAAGTCTCCAGGGTTGATTTTGTTTCTCATTGTACAAAAATTTACTATCAGAAAATGTTGTTTATGTTTATGATACCATTAATGCAATCATTCTAGATACCATTAATGCAATCAAACTGAGAAAGAGTTATGTTTTGAAGCAGCATGCCTGGTTGGCAAAGAAAAAAATTTCCAACTTCTACATAATCAAATGGAAAAAACTGTGTACAATCAAGCATCTAGTCTCATGTACCATAACTTTCTAAGAAGAACCAAAACAACCAAGCTTTTTAGAAAATAAATCCAGATGAGCATGAAAAAATAACAATGGATTAAAATCGTTTGTGTAAGTCTTGCAATGTTGTTTCCTATTGCATTTGATAGTGAAGGTATTTATTTGGACTTAGACATTATTTAGTAAAGGTAATAAAAAGTGCCAATTAAATGTGTTTATTATATGAATTAAAAGCATCCAAAACTTTGAGTCAAATTCTAAGTGAGAGATGTTCGTAAAAGAAAATAAATGTGTTTTTTTGTTAGTAAAAATATTTGGTGAATTTTTAGATTAAGGAAATAGATTAAAATAAAAACAACGACTATAACCTCCAATGTGGCAAGCCATGTTATAGATTGATAAATTCCATCTATTTTGATACAAATAATTTTTTGTGTATAACTCACAGATAATTTTCAGGTACAAGTAAAATAGAAGTCAAACTACCCAAAAGCATTGTTTTGTATGATGTCATAAACGTTCCAACTATAAAAGATTTTTCTGGCTTCATGACATTGTAGGTTATACATAAAGGAACATGTGTGCCATCAATTAGCCTTTGCTAACTCAGCCTACAATCTAAAGCAAACATTCGAAATCTCATGGATAACATTTGGGCTATACGAAATAGAGAACATCACAAAAGCCATTGTCAACATCATTAGTGCTTAGAGAACTATAAGGATGAACTGAGGCCAAATATAAATATAAATTAATCCCCAAACCCCTGCGTTTATAAAAAAAATAATATTTCAATAACTTAAATCTGGCACTCTTTTTTTTGAAGGGAAAAATTTATGTATCCTCGATGACAAGTAAAATACCATAAAATACCCTTAAAAGTGAATATTAGAAGTCCACTTGCAAATTTAGCCTCTACTATT
The DNA here is from genome assembly GCA_000404065.3 of Pinus taeda. Lineage (NCBI taxonomy): Eukaryota > Viridiplantae > Streptophyta > Pinopsida > Pinales > Pinaceae > Pinus > Pinus taeda. The sequence continues at coordinate 70,147 of APFE031114530.1, forward strand.
AGATAATTATAAAATCATTAACATAAGCAAGAGAGAAAGAAGCTCCACAGAGGTTGATCCTCCAATAAATTTAGATCTTATCATACATCTATTAAAATGGATCTAATTTCTTTGTGGGTTGTTTCATGCTAACCATCTACCTCACATAAAAAAATAAAAAATAAAAAATAAAAAAATAAAATAAAATGATGATAATAATAATAAAATAAAACAATATATATATATCATAAGTTTGTAGTTAATGTATTAAATTTTCTATCAAGAACCATGAGAGTTGAGCTACGAAACTGAAAGTGGGTAAGTGTCTAAATTCCAAGCAGGGTTAGGTTCCTCCTACATCATGTGGTTGTTTTCCCTGAGGGTTCAGTTCACCCCACAAGGAGGCAATTGTTTGTTCAATGGTTGAGCCTCAAGGTCATTCACTCAGGAGAGGTGGTATATGCAAACAGTGAAAATGTTGTCCCAACTCTTGATAGGTCATGGATGCTCATCGCTTAAAAATTATAGAGAAGCATTTTCCTTCAAACCAATGTCAATCCTTTTTAAAGGTTTCATTAAGTCTAAATTTGATGATTTTTAGTTAAGTTGTACAATTTCATAAAGTAATCTGAGACTAAGGAAGCATTTTCCTTCAAACCAATGTCAATCCTTTTTAAAGGTTCTATTAAGTATAAATTTGATCTTTGGTTAAGTTGTAGAGTTTCATGAAGTAATCAGAGACTTAGTTTAAGAATTTTAATTTTTAATGTGTTGTATCAATATATTTTGATTAAGATGCAATAGATAAGTTGTGATAACTTCAAATTGTCCAATACTTTGGGATTCATTAAGGGATCTTAAACATAATTGATTTATTGAACAATGAACGTAGTGATAAAAAATAAAGTAAAAAATGACATATTCTCTCTTTCACTTTTATCAATTTTATTTTAAAAAAATTTAATTATTTGTTATCCAAACCGGTGAAAAATCAGCAAAACCATTTTGGTTATGACAATGACAATACAATTTGCATATCTGTTTCTGATGCTGAGCATTTCCAATTGTAGGAAGTGCATTTACTAGATGTGTTTGTTCAGCTGAAATCACATTTAAGGCTATTTGACACATGTTTAATGAATGGTACAACCCTATACTACACATTTCCTACAACTTGGAATTGTTTATTAATCTCAAGGAATTTTGAGTAACTCCTATCATTGAGCTGAGGTTGTTTTCAAATTATCGTTATGAATCTTTGTTTTTGTTTAAAAAAAAAAAAATATGTCCAAATCAAGTTAGCCAAGAGGTTGAGTGTCTAGACCATATATGTTTTAATTTTGAATCCACAACATACATTCAAATATGAACATAAGCATAGGTTGCCTACTAAAGAACTAAATAAAATCCAAGATAGTCTTTCACAGTAAAACACCATTGATTTCTTCAATGATTTTCCACCCCTCCTGAAAACTATATGAGAAGCATATATCTATATACAATGTATAAATAGACTGATCAATTTGTCAGCGCTTGAAATCCAGCCACCTACCATATTTGAACCAGATATATTTTAACAACCAAGGAAAACGAATCTCCCTCCATCTATTATCCAAGCTAATTGTCAAAACTTACATAACAATGTCATCTCATAAACAAATTAATCAACAATCTGATCAGTAAGCCCTGCTCTTAAAAGTTCACAATAATGGCTTTACTTGTACCTCCACTTTTGTGGTTCTCAAACTCACACTAAATTTTGCAATATGATTTTTAAAATAAGAAAACATTTAGTTCTATTATTATTGCATATATGCAAGTATTTGAAGTCCATTTAGGTAGCACAAATAGTTTGAAAATGTTCTTTCAAGGCATGGTTCAGTGTGAGGACTTCAGTAAGTCAGGCACAGTCTTGCTGACTTACCAATCATTGTTGTGGTTGGTAGTTGAGCCACCCTCAATCTCAATATTATGGGGAAGAATAGAGGGATCCCATTAGGTTTTCATATATATATATATATATATATATATATATATATTATATATATATATATATATATATATATATATATATTACATGTTTCTCTTACAAACATTTTAGTAATGTTCCACTCAAACATTATTATTTTATTTTATCAATTCTGTTATCATTAACAAGTTGCTTGTGCACAAAATATTTTTTGACAATTTAAGCAAAAAGCACCACATGATCTAACACAAACTATATTTTACAACATGCCATAAATTAGTATCAAAATCCACCCTCTTAATATTAGTTGTTGCTTCAAGTTGTAACTTACAAATTCACAAAAACATTATAGATTAATTGTTGTGTGGTCCTACTTGGAACTCCTTTTGAAAACTGTAATATCATCAACCAAAATGCACAATAGGCATGTCTAACAAATATGAATGAGGTGGTTGGTAATATCAAGCCAGGTCTTAAAACAAAAAGCAATTTGCAACACTAGTAAGCATAATTCTATGACATCTTCCTGGAATGGAAGATGGAATAGGAATTGAAATATAATACATATGGTCAAGAACAAATGTTACATTAGTTCACTAGTCATTGTGAACCAAAGAAATATATTCAGCACATGATAGTGACCTAATAGTTAACAATGTTTGTGACAAGGAAATGTGCACAAATGTTCCAAGAAATATTTTTTTTGTCATTGTGAAGAATACATGGGAGAAATAACAGAGCAAAGCTCCTAAACAAAAGAAAAGATTGGTATTATTGTCCGGTTGCTACACTAAAAGAACTCACTTCCTTGGGTGTTGCAACAACCAGTGGAGCCTTTAGGTTATCTGTAATAGAAAATTTGTCATGCATGAATCTGCTATCTACAAAGGATTCATGTTTTGTAACAACCTTGTAAGAATATAGCTTTTCAGTCCCTCTTGGCTCTTGTAGCACTCGTGATTACTGTTTTTTTACTTGTTTGAAGTTCTAGATGATAGTAAAATTACCAACACTAGAAAAAAGATGTCGCTCCTAATTTCCACTCTCTGTAACCTAGAGAAACATAAATAGTGTCATAAACATCTATTGAGATTTCATTTACAGATTGTGATGATGCAACATAAACTCAAAAAATTTGAGAGGAGATGTGATTCCATTCAAGTAGGAAAAAATACAAGGCATAAATTATTAAGTAGTAGAAACAAACGATATAAGAATAGTAAGCCAAATACCTTATCATTGTAAAAGAAGTACTACATCATATTATAATGACTAATGCCTGGTTTGGACCAATTATCTAAGAAAATTTAAAGGTAGATGCCGATTTGGCAACTATCTAGGAAAGAAAAAAGCTAGGCACTTCATATGACATGTGATCATCTAGATCAGAAAGGTTGACTAGAGAAATTATCACATCATACAACAAACAAGATTGAATAGAAAGCTTCACACAAAGCCTCCTGGAAAGTATGTGACTAACTATGGGAAAAATTGTGGAAAAGTAAAGGCATCAGATTCTTTTAAAATAGTTCAAATATACATTGAAGAATGAAATTTTTATAGTCACAGCAACCATGATCAATTGGCCGCAAATAACGTGAGCACATCAAGGATTCATTAGACACTCAAGAAACATCAACTTGGTCAAAAGAATAAAAGATTTGAAAATAACACAAATGTCTCAAGTGCACGGACAAAGAAGATAATCATGTGCATGTGATTCCCCAACATAAGAAAAATGACTTGTTTGTATGGGTTTCCAGTCCCACTTCTATCAAAAAGATAAAACACAATGCTCTTTAGCTAGTAATTATGCTTAGACACCTCCCTTTTGGGAAAAAAAAGGGAAAAAACATCCCCCATACTAGAAAAACATTTCCCCAAGCGCGCCACCACCAATGCATGGAAAATATGGTGAATGTATCCCTGTGGAATACTAGTTTTTTAATATGTCAAAATTGATATTAAAAATGTTGAAAAGGGCCCTTTATAAGAACATCATAGATCCATATTTCCTTGGATGAATTTAAGCACTAAGAGGGATAAATAATAGATATAAAGCTATCTTTTGGCAAAGTTTGGCTGAATTTCATGCATTGGAGAACAAAAACTAATTAATTTTAGAATTGGGATCTTAATAAAAAATATCATAATTAACTAAGAAGATATGTGGAAAAGAGGAAAGTTGTCAAGGAATCAAGAAGATATGTGGAAAAGAGAAAAGTCGTCAAGGAATCAAGAAGTCAGAAGATGGTATTGAACAGAGAAGATGATCCTTAAATGAAAATTTCTTGAAAGATTCTACACTTCATGGGAGCTCAAATTTTGGAAGCACTAGTATTATAAAAAATATTTCTTAAATGCTCTAAATATTATGTTTTAGTCCAACATTTCTTAACAAGAAAGATCTTTTCCTACACATAATGGGTGAGGACATTAATTTTGTTTCTATTGCAGTTGATTCTTATGTGTAGCTCTCTTTTAGGATTCAACTCTTTTCAAGGCATAGGGAATAGTTCTATGGATGCGTTAAATATTTCTTTTCCATTATTCCACGGGATTACTGTGTTGAATCTTAGAAGAAGTTGTTAGTTGAATCCTAAGTCCTTGGACTTCTATGTAGGTTTCATACGTTGTCTGAGTTTGATGAAGGGAAGTGAAGTTGTTGGAGATGTCTAGTTTTCCACAACCAACGATGTACAAAGACCCAACCTTAATCGCTAGCGATGAAATCGGTTAATTTAAAATAAAATAAAAAGAGCCAACGAATGTGTTAGATAGTAACCTGCATTTCTAACCTCTAAGGTTCCATTCATGACCGAGAGGTTCTGGACACCAAAACCCCAGGTCCAGACAAATTTTACTTTACAATCGGAAAATAAATTTCATTCAAGACCCAGTTAATGGAAAACGAGACAAATCTCTTTTGAGCCTAGAGTAACGATCGGTCACAGGTTGGCGCATGCATCCGCTTAGCTCAACTGGAAAAGAACAACCTGAAAACATGAAACCCTTGACACTGTTATAATTCCACCTGCATCAACGACGAAACGAAATTATAGTTACAACCTTCAAATGCTTTATTAGCAAGGGAGAAATTATGTATCTATATATATATATATAATATATAAAAGAACAAAAAAACAATTCCCTGCTAAAGGGAAACTCCCCTTACACCGCTAGAGGATGAAAACGCCAACGATTAGAAGCAAAGAGATCACAGCTTGTGATTAGCATAACCGCGAGGATTGCTGTAATTGCAGCAACAAGATGAGGTTTCATGACTTGAGGGGCAATTGATTCTCAATCTTGGCCTTTGTCGATCTTGGAAGCAGAACAATGGGAAATTCGAGCAAGTGAGACTGTCATGTTTGAGGGAAAAAGAACACAAGGCCAGTACTGTGAGCATGAGCGGTAATGAGTTGATGTGAAAAACGGTTGAAAAAATGAAATTGATGCTGCTCCCCTGTAACTCATTATCATCGTCTGTACAGGAAAGGCTATCAACGTTATGATTGCCCTTTTGACACAGATCGAGTGTACATCAATCTTCGCTAATGCCACTCATTTTTTCATCAAGTTCTTCTTCACAATATTTGCAAGGAATGGTTGGGAAAAAACTGAGGGGCCTCATAACATAGGTTCAAGAACCCCTATCCTGAAATCATATCTTGATTCTCAAGTTTATATAGTCTTCTCTAGGATTGGATCAAGTAATTTGTGGGAATTAAACTTCTCCTGCACCATATTTTTGGACTGTAACTATTCCCAATTAATTCAGGCTTGGAATGGTTTTTGATAATTTAGATCGAATTTAAATTTAGGGAGTGTTATTCATACATGTATAAGCTAATATTAATATATCTATTGTTTTGAGTTTTGAGTTTATTTAATTATATAGCTTTAAACAATTATAATTTCAAACGATTAAATTAATCATGATTTTTGATAATTTAGGTTGAATTTAAATTTAAGAAATATCAATCGTGCATATATAAGTTAAGATTGACATATCTATTGTTAATAATTTTGAGTCTATTTAATCATATAGCTTCAAACAATTAAATCAATCAATTTGATTTATTTAGCCGTAGCTCATATTGTGCTATTCTGTGTGGTTTCCTCCTTTATCCATCTATCAAATTAATCACTTATTGTGAACCCCTGGCCCCCATTGAACCTTTCACTCCTCATCATAAAGTCTGCACAAGATTTTGGTGAGCAAAATTTAACCATGTCAAACTTATATTAAGAAAAATAAATAAATAAACACCCAAAAAAAAGTTGTAAAAATTTTAAAGTTATTTATCATTTATAAAGGATAAAAAATAATGTAAAATTGAACAAAAAAAGATTAATTTTCAATAATCTATCAATCTCATTTCCAATTTTGAATGGTTAATGAGTATTATGTCTTTCGTAAGGATGGATGTGAATCGTGAGAAAGTTAATGATTCAACACCCATTATTTGCCCTTTGCATTTGAACACTCAAATCATGTATATTCTTATTGACTTCCATCTATTCCTTGATATGGTGTGCCCATCCACAACATAAAATCTATCACAAAGCTCATGCTTAGATAATCTTATCATTGTATTGGCATATCCAACATCCTCAAACTCATTTAATATAGGCTTTCAAGAGAAGTTTGATAACCTTATATTTCTGAATTCCCACTTGAGTTCATGTGATATGTACATCTTATATCCTTGTCCATATGACCATCAATTTCCATATTATACTTCTTGAAATCCCAGAATGGTCATAATGTCATTACCTTTGGTATATTTCCCTCCTCCCTTGACTTAGAAAGAAAACAAAATAATTAATCATGGGTTATAGGTGTAAATTGCAATGACATTGAAAACTTACTAACAAAAATCACCACATATGTATGGTGAATGATAATTTTAAATAGCACACAAGAAACATCTAGTGAACCCAATGAAATGAGATCATCTCTTTTCCTTCATGTTCATATAGTTCATTTCCCTAAAAGTATCTAGCACAGTGACAAAACTAAAACAGTTATAGCATTGGTATCTAATGTATTTGAGAAGATTCAGTAATATCTAATTTATTTGAGAACATTCTCTAACCTCTCAACGTGCACCACTGAGTATATTATTCACAATATCCTTCTTGTTGCAATAGAAACTTAGAGAAAAACACACAAGTAATACTTGAATGTAAATCCCTCAACAAAACATTGAGCTTATATAGTTTTTCAAGCTCATTTTAAAGATAATGCATAACTTTTCTTGGCTTCACTGAAAATTATGTTAATTATTTTGTTTGAGATTAAAAAAATTCCATTAAGATCAATAATAAGTTGTATGTTCTTGATAAATTTTATGTATGAGGCAACACAAAATAGACATCACCAACATCACAAAAACCCAAAATTGCAATTATAACAATGATAATTGTGATTATATACATTCAAGTCTCTACATCATCAATTCCTTACTCCTCTCTTCTTTCCCCAATTTTATGTCTCTTTATCTATAACACTTTTTCTTGTTTTTAGAAACACTAACATAGTCATGATGATATTTTAAGTGTCAATATTTGAGGATTCTTCTAAGATCTATTTCCCTCTACCTCATCTCATGCCCAAAAATAACAAGACATACAATTTACAACATTAATGCTTGGAGCAATATTTTTTATGCATGGATGGAAATGTTAAGTGATAAATGGAGAAGATAACACAATTTATGTTATGTGTAACACTACTCAATCCCTTAATGCTCAAATAAATTTATGGGTGATCCAGGTGGATATTGGTGGCCATCCGCTAATTCCACGTGGATCCCCTCTAGTGCTTCTTTCAGTGCTTTCAGTTTCCTTAATTATAGCACAGTTTACTATTTTTAGCAGTTTTTTGGGTCCTAAACTTCCGGAGCCGTTTTGA
>APFE031114530.1:81640-114247 GCA_000404065.3 Pinus taeda
CAATTCGTGACCCCGGGAAGTTGTGTACCAACTTACCCAAAAACGGGGCCCACAATTTGGCGTTTCATCTTCCAGGGTTAGGTTTTGGAATGTGAAGGGTTTTTCCATTGTTTCTCAACAATAAATAGGCCTTCGAGCCTCATTGTAACACAGTTCAGAGGCATGTAGCCAAACATCTCTTCTCAGAGATAAGCTACCATCGCCCTAGCTGGTTTATTTCTATTTCCGGTTGTAAGCATATTTCAGTATTTTCCATTAATGAAATGAAGTATTATTCCCGCTGCATCTTTGTGTATATGGTTATCTCTGTATTTTATCCTGTTTAAATCTGGATCAATGGGGTACTAAATTTTCAAAAAAAATTATATCTCATTCTAAATTAGATATGGTCATTTGAAGGTTTTCGCCCTTGGTGCCATGTTAACATTACTATGCAACAACCATGTGGCAGATGGCATGGAACCCTTGGTCCACATTTCATTCTAAGTTAGTGCCACGTTAACACCATAGCCACCCATCCCTCTATGATAATTCCATGTTAGCACCAGAGCCACTTAGGCGTGCGCTAGTCCAAAATTAGTTACTTCACCTTTAATTAAATGAATCTTTAACTAATAACTTAATTCATTTGTGTGTATATAATTATATAATAATATATAATGTAAACAAATTTAATTAGCACATCAATATTAAATAAAAAATTTACCCACATGTATATCCAAAATTGGTGACATTTGAAACTAAAGTTGCTTAATTATAAAACTTTCATGTCAACCACATATGAAATTTGGAAAGTAAGTGCATGAAAGTCCATAAATCATTGCCAAAAAAATTGTGGTATGTGAATTCCAAATCATTTGCAATGTGCAAGTAAAACCATGTGCAAATTTCCAAGGTCAGCCATCAGTAAAATTTATTACATTTACATTTAAAACCATTAAACCATTTGTTGATTGACAATACCATCTCCTGCTACATCAAACTTACGAGAATTTACATTAATTATTAGATAGAATTATCTCTATTAACGAAGTTAATTAATTTTACAAAGATCATTCTCTACATGTAGCTCCCAATGACCATAAACTAGCAATTGCACAACATATGTTGCAAAGGGAATGTCATAAGGTTGTAGCATATGAAAGAGTAGCATAGAAGAAAGAAGATGTGATATGTTCATTTTAATTGAATATTTAAATTATAAATATGAAATATCATATTTAAAAATAAATTTTAGGTTTGGAGAATTGTTTGGATAAAAAATAGGTTTCCTAAGGTTAGTATAGATAGTATAAAGAGTATATTCACTCAAGGACACACTTGGTGGTGACAACTATAGTGTTACTGCATAATGGATTTGCATTTCAGATCTTTAAAACAGACATCATCTCAACATAGTTTTGTACCCTTTGAACTTAATTTTCATAAAACGATCAAATATTATTGGTAAATGAAGAAGCCAAGCAGGATTTGCAACCATCAATAAGCCAGCCAAATGGAAGAAAGGAATTGTTAGCTTCCATCTATTATTAGTTTAAAAAGGTTGCAATTGCAAAAATGGTATGATCAAGCTACAAGGAAAATCTTAAGATCATTTGAACGAAGGGATTCTTTTGGACAATCACAAATTACCACAAATGGAGAGCCTTTCATGGAAAAGAAGTAGCACACAATACTAAAGGATATCATGATCAATTTTATATATCACAAAGGCCTCAAAGTAATGACTTCCTTGAAAAAAAATCATGGTAACTTAGAATTTTTAGAAAGTGTTGAGGGATAGAAGCAACAATAAGACTTAATCCATCTTCCAACAAGAATTGCAACTTCATTTAAGATATTTGCAAGATCAGCACCGAAAAGCTAGGTGTTCTCATTTCCACCTCCTCTTTCTGCAAAGTCCACTTCCAAGACAAAATTCATACTATTTGTTGGTGGTTGTTTGTTAAGTAGGCACATTCAATGTTGAAATTCGAACAAAATTTATTTCTATTGGGCAATGCAACCAAAAGGATGGAATAGTTTCTTTGTATAGATAGTATAAAAAGTATATTCACTCAAGAGAAAAACAGACTGAATACACAATCCTCTACTCAATCCTCTCTGCCTACTTCCAAAATTCAGTACCTTTTCTCATTGTATGTTCTACAAGAAGGCTAGATCACTTTCTCTACCTTCACACAAGATTAACATGTTCATTTAGAATTTTAAATTCAAGAACATATTGACTTCTGAAATCAAACTTTTTGATAAAGGTTTTTTCATGTACATGAACGTAGCAGGTGCTAATAGCCATGGAATCAATTTATCTCTAATATTAAACTCTCTTAACAATGCTTATTTTAGGTTATATTTGAACAATGCGTCATTATTTCACTCAATCATATTTCTTGAAATTGAATATCATTTGAGGGTGACTCAAAAAGAGAAACTACAATGGGAAAGCAAATATTTATCTACATGTTGCAGTGTTCCACAACTTCTCTTTATCATAATTTTCCAAAGATGAAAGCATGCAATTGTCTCTACCTAGTTCGCTAATCCATGCCCTCCATACAAGAAATCAAATAACAGATCGGAAATTAAAGAAGGTTGGATAAATATTTTTGAATGAACCACCAAAATAATAACCCATCTTTTTTATTTAATCTTCATTTCTTATCAATCAATTATAAAATGATGACAAAGTTTTCTAGAGATAATTATGTAGTCATGTGGATTTATAGAATTTGAACAAATTCAATTAGTAGCAATATTCCATATGAGACTACCATGTTCCTTGATTTTGAGCTGAAAGAAAATGATTTTGAACTGAGTTTCATAAGCTACTAACATTCTTTCATCTAGCTTTTTGTTTTTATTCTCTGTATAAATGTAGCTTTGAAGCTCTTCCAGTCCCATTCTGAGCTCCATTAAGGCTCTAAACGTGATAGAGCCAGAGTACAATGTCATTCATCACAAATCTGCAAATGTTTTGTCCAACTCTAGTGCTTTTCGATCAGGGGCCTGGGACTTGGAAGGCGAGCTCCATATGAGCTCCCCATAGAGTTTAAAACCGACCCATAAGGTTCCAGTTGTTGTTGATTGGATGGGAAATGAAAAGCCATCTATCTCGAAAAGAAAGAATGAGGTTGTGAGGCATGCAAAGGAGGAAAAGAGGGTTCTGGTTCGAGTCTTGGGGTGAAAAATACACAATCTATGTCAGAGACTATCGATGAGGCCATGTATATAGCTAGAGGATATGGCATCATTGGTGGAAATTAGGAAGTCTCTAGGGCTGATTCTTTTAATGATTGTACACAAGTTTAATATCATAAAATGTTGAGTTTGTTTATGATACCATTAATGCAATCATTCTAGATACCATTAATGCAATCTAACTGAGCAAGAGTTATGTTTTGAAGCACCATGCTTGGTTGGAAAAGAACAACATTTCCAAATTCTACACAATCGGATGGAAAAGTTCATGTACAATAAAGCATCCAGTCTCATGTACCACAACTTTCAAAGAAGAACCAAAACAATCAGGTTTTTTAGTCAGAAAATAAATTCATATGAGTAGGAAAAAATAACAATGGATTAAAATTGTTTATGTAAGTATGGCAATGTTGTTTCCCATTGCATTTGACAATGAAGGTATTTATTTGGGCTTGGACATTGTTTAATAAAGGTAATAAAAAGCACCAATTAAATATGTTTATTATATGAATTAAAAGCATCCAAAACTCTGAGGAATCAAATTCTTAGTGAAAGATGTTTGTAAAATAAAATAAATGTGATTTTTTGTTAGTACAAATGCCTGGTGAATACCATGCTCTTGACATCATTGGGTGATTCGGTGGAATTTCCCTGGGAATTAACCCTCACACTATGAAGCTCATTGCCTCATGGGGAGGATCTGGTTTCATTGGCATGTAAATCTACTCTTTGGAGTTTGGTATGGATTTCAAAATTATCAACATATATGCCCCCTGTCATAACATAGTTGTGTTCTGGAATCTCCTCCTTGATTCATGATTAGTCAGAACTCATAATCTTATTTTGGGTGGGGAGTTGAACTTCTCCATTTGATATGGGGAATATTGGGGCTATAATGCATAAGTGGATCCATTATCAAACACTATGGAGCAACTTCTTGAGAAACGCCACTTTATTGACATTCCTATCAACAAATCTCAGCCTACATTGCATAATAGAAGAACAGGTGAAGTTGCTTTGGCTAGACGATTAGATAGATTCCTCATCAAGTAAAATCTGGTAAGAACCCTATCCAATTATAGACAATGGGTTGGATCTCAGTTGTATATCAGATCATTCTCCCATCTTCCTAGAGCAATCGGGTCCTTTCCAAAATCCCAAGGCCCCTTTCAAATTCAACTCCACTTGGTTAAAGTGATGAAAAGAGATTTAGAGGTATAGCCAAAATCCCTTTTCATTTATAAATATTTGATCCTGGACCTATGGGTTAGGAGCCCACAAGTCTATCAGAAGCATTATTGAGGCTCTAAGCCTTTAAACCATGGACCACACATTCTTTCGGATTTTCTTTAAAAACCCTGAAACCATACAATTATCGAAATACAAAGGAATAAAGGAAAATACTGCTCTGAAGCAATATCCGAACTTCAAACTTTATAAACCTGGACCTATATATACCATCGGGTCCACCTCTTTGCCCATCACCATTCCTTTGCACCGATCTCTGCCTTCTCCGATCTCCGATAAGTGATTGGTCCGATCTCTGATCATCGATCGGTGCTTATCAGCAATATCGCTTCATCAGCGTCAGCCTATCGGCGACATCGCTATCGACATATCGTATGTCCCATTCCATTGTTGCTGCCATTTGTTTTTGCCGATTAGTGATCAGCGATTAAGATCTGGACCGTTGATCTGGACTCTCGATCCGATGGTCCATGATCCATCGCATTATCGCAATCACTCTTCTCGATGGTCAGGGTCTAGTAACACCCAAAAGGGTTCCGCCGATGTGATAAAATCCTGGCCATTGATCTATAAGATCCAACGGCCTTGGTTTGCCGATACTTCATCTCTTCGTTGTTCTTCCTTGGCTTGATCTCATCATTTTGATGGAATCTGCGTTTTAAAACCAGTTCCTCTACCACACCTGTGTTCACACCACAATTCCACATATAAAAATATTTCATTGGATCACCATTGATCCTATCGTGATCGATGGTTGATCAACACACTTACAAACAGGACTTCAAGCCATTAACTCAAGCACACAAAAACAAACACTGAAACACACTTTATGTTTATACACAATATGAATAAAGCTAAGGCATTTCAACCTTAGAACAAGTTCTCCTCTCAACTACATTTTAACCACTCTGTTACACAAATTATATTTCTATCACTCTGTATTACTCTCTCTATATCCTCATGAACATGTAGGCTCATATATATATATATATTATAATATATATATATATAAATATATATAATATATATAATTATAATATAAATAGCAAACATTGCATCGGATCAACTGAAGGACCGAAATATCTTTCCTCAAATCTCTCAACTAAATCCCTAAAGATCGCTATAGAATACATATGGCAGATTACATTAACTAAAGTCTTCTTCAGACTTTATTATTTCCATCAATCTAGCTCTATTTAAACAAAATTGTCCCTGTTTTTCTCGATGGTCCACATCTCCTCCTTCCCTACTTTGGATTCCTCCTTTAATTAAGGGGGGGTTAGATGCTCCTGCATCAGACTCCCAAGGCAAAAAAAATTATGACCTCCTGGTCATATGCTTCTCCTTGTCCTTAGCAATTCTACCCACTTTCAGTGGAACTACCTTCATGATCTTCTGTGAGCTGCAACCAACCTATGCATTAATAGTCTTCCTCTACTACATGATACCTCACCAAGCCCTTCTCACTCGGTCTTTTGGCATCCTTCTGGTTCTCTTCTTTGAACCAATTGAGCACACCTTGCTCTAGGTTGCTGCAAGTCTTCTCACCTTCCGCTGTCATTCTCTTCATGACAATAAGATCACAAACTCCTAGCTCTAACACAACTATACCTCTTTAAATTTGCACCTCCTTCCGCATAATCTTCTTCTGCTCTGATGCCGCTTGATGAAAAGAGATTTAGGAGTATAGCCAAAATCCCTTTTCATTTATAAACACTCGATCCTGGACCTGTGGGTTATGGGCCCACAAGTCTATCAGAAGCATTATTGAGGCTCTAAGCCTTTAAGCTATGGACCACACATTCTTTCGGTTTTTCTTTAAAAACCCCGAAACCATACAATTATCGAAATACAAAGGAATAAAGGAAAACCCCTCTTCGAAGCAATAGTCGGACTTCAACCTTTATAAACCTAGACCTATATATATCGTCACGTCTACCTCTTTGCCCATCACCATTCTATTGTGCCGATCTCTACCTTCTCTGATCTCCGATAAGTGATCAGCCCGATCTCTAATCACCGATCGGTGATTATTAGTGATATCCTTGGCTTGATCTCGTTGTTTTGATGGAATTTTCATTTTAAAACCAGTTCCTCTACCACACCTGCGTTCACACCACGACTCCACATATAACAATATTTCATTGGATCACCATCAATCCTACTGCGATCGATGGTCGATCAACACACTCACAAACAGGACTTCAAGCCATTAACACACACACACACATATATAATACAAACAGGCACTCAAAACAAACACTGAAACACACTTTATGTTTATACACGATATGAATACAAGTTAAGGCATTTTAGCCTTAGAACGAGTTCTCCTCTCGACTACATTTTAACCACTCTGTTACACAAATTCTATTTCTATCACTCACTATATGTATATGTATATGTATATGTGTATATGTATATAATATATATATATATATAATATAAGGAAACAGTGGATCGGATCACTGGAAGGATCCAATCATATCCTTTCCCCAAATCTCTCAACTAAAGCCCTAAAGCTCGCTATAGAATACATATGGTAGATTACATTAACTAAAGTCTTCTCAAGACTTTATTAGTTCCATCAATATAGCTCTGTTTAAACAAAATTGTCCCTGTTTTGCTCGATGGTCCACGTCTCCTCCTTCTCCACTTTGGATTCCTCCTTTAATTAAGGGGGGGGGTTAGATGCTCCTGCATCATAAAGGACCCAAATTACATCAACTTGGTCACGAATTATTGGTGCTCCCACCCACCTGCACGGGGGAGAACCATAGCTAAAGGTTTGTGTCATAATCTACTAGAAATCAAGAGATTATCGTATATGCTCCTATGGAGATTAAAGCATTAACAAAATTAGAAATACCATTGCATAAATACAGCGTACAAACCTTTTCCCATTTTTTTATTACTAGGGCTCCTTTAGTGACCTTCCAGGTTTTATCTATGAATGTAGTTACACAACCTTCACCACCTAAATACCCTATTGAAATTAGATTTTTCTTCATATCTGGGACATGCCTTACCTCCTTCAATATCCATTGGTTTCCATTCTATTTCTTTATAAAAACTTTACCCATTCCAACAGTTTTACAAGGTTTATCACCACCCAAACAAACGTGTCCAAAATATCCTTGAACATTATCGGAAAATGTTTCCTATCAGGTGTGGCATGGAATGAGGCCCCTGAATCTACCATCCAGACATCAATAATATTCTCAAATGAAAGAATCAAATCATCTTGCAACACATCACATGTCACATTCACTTCATGATTGTTCTTTTTTTTTCCATCTCCTTTTCCTTTTTGAGATTTGTAGTCTTTCTTCATGTGTCCTTTCTTCCCACATTTCTAGCACACTATCCCTAATCTAGATTTTGATTTGCCTTTTCTTGACTTATTGTAATTTCCTGCGTTCCTTCCTCTTTCCATTTTTCTTCCCCCAGTCTCTGCATTCAAAGCATTACCTGATGTCTCACCGGAGCTTTTCCTTTGCATTTCCTCACTAAGGATAGCATCAACAACATCATCAAACTTTAAAATACTAGATCTAGAGACAGAGTTATCGAGAGCCATAACTAGCCATTCCAACTTTATGGTAATGGGCACAGAAACAATATAGCCCTAACTTCATCATCAAAATTTACCCTTATAGAACTTAATTGGCTAGTAACTGTGTTCAATTCATTTAAATGATCAACAACAAATCCACCTTCTAACATCTTCATATTAAATAGACGCTTCATAAGAAATACCTTATTTGAGGCTAAGGGTTTTTCATATAGTTTTTTCAATGTCATATTTAAGCCTTCTATTGTCGTTTCATTTGAAATGGTGAATGCCACCAACACTTCCAGACACAACCGTATTGTTCCTAGAGCCTTTCTGTCAATAATCTCCCATTCTGCATCTGTGATACTTGTCTGATTCTTTGATTTCCGCTCAATGGCAGGTACAATTCTTTCTAATACATATGATCTTTCATTTTCATCTTCCACAGTTGATAGTTTTGGTCGTTAAATTTCTCGACCCTAAACCTACCTTCTTCCACCATTACTCCCACTCAAACGAGGAACCCTTCTTTCCTACAAGTTAATTATCGAAATAGACCTTCGGCTTTGATAAGTTATTAGAAATTAAATAATGGAGCAATGAAATACAAAAAATATTGCGGAAACAAGAGAGACACAAATATACATGGTTCACCCAATTTGGGCTATGTCCATGGAGAAACAACTATTCCTTCCTTTGATATTATCCAACAAAATGAAGAGATACAACCTACAACATATTCATTGTAATTTCCTCTTTGATCCCACACAACATCCTCTCTCTCTAGCTCAAAATAATCATACACAATCGCAATACAATTTCCTCATATAAACTGAGGGTTACCTTCTAGGGAAAAAATCCTAAATTAGCATAACTTCTATTGTCATGTCATCTTCCTAATGAACGACCCATATTGACTACGAAATTACAATATTTTACAAGGAAATTTTTCATCTATTTTTAGCTTCGGGGGTGTTTCCCCCAAACCCCGATTAGGAACAGGGATACAATGCAATTGAAACAAAAAACCTCTGAAAAATCAGGAAGATAGTTAGGCTCCACACCCAACAGGAAGTGGGGACAAAATGCTTTCTCCACACAAAGGATCCATGTTGGGCATACATACATACACCATTATTATTTTATGTATTATTAAGGTCACTTTTGTTACTGCTTATTCGAAGGAAAGCAAAGACAAAGGAACAACATCCCCCATTATCCCGCACATGCCTCATTTTACATATTGAAATCTTTGCACAAGTTATAGATGCCATTTGTTTTTGTTTTATTGGGTGCACGGATTTTATAATGCAGAAGTGCGGACAAAACACTTTCTCCGCATGAAAGCTCCATGGTGGGCATACATACATACATCATTATTATTTTTAGTATTATTAAGATCACTTTTTTTGTTGTTTCATCGAAGGAAAACAAAGATAAAGCAACAACATCCCCCATTCTCCCACACATGCCCCATTTTTTCAGATTTTGTATTGTTAACAAAAAACACATATGTCTCCAATATAACCCAATTATTCATTTAATGAAAAAAAATCCCACAGATTAACATCAATAGTTTAACAATACCCTATGCACTACCCCGCACAATGGAAATCAACAATATTAGTCATTTCACAATGACTCATAGCTATAAAATCAAAAACTCTATGAAATTTCTCTACCACACATATATACAATTTACAAATTTTTAAAAGTATCTCCACTTAACGTAACTATTACATAGTAATTTGTCACACTTTCAGTCTCATATCCTAAGTGTTGCACTTTGTGTCGTCAATGTCGCAAGTCTCGTAAAGTGATGAAAACTGTGAAGTGTATTCATCATGAAACACATATTGAAACATCGCTGAAGAATGGAAGAAAAAATGCCCTGAGTTAATTCTGGAGAAGGTTGACTAAAACCCTAAATTTCAGGACCAGTGCTCATTGTTCCACTGCCAGCCCATGCTGATGGGAGACTGCAGTTCTTTGACCTAGCACTGCCAACACGGGTTTTGGTATGAAAATCTGTGTTTAACCTTTTCTGGCAAGTTTTCCCAAAATGGGGGAGAAGCTTCATATGCTAGAAACTTCAAGAACAATGAGATGGATATTGGTTGTTGTAGATATGGTCAAGCTCTCCCATTTGGAGCTATTGATCTTATCATTATGGGCCTTCTCCTTGATATGTGGAACTTCCTCCCTCTTTTTTGGATCCCTAAAGCCCTCTCCCTTCCTATAAATCAACTCCCTTCCATCCCCAAATGGTTGGTCATTGATTGTCTGCATTCTTATACTGAGATTATGCCCAAATGCTTCCCATTCTAACTTGGAGAATGAGTGCTTGAAAAGTCTTTACTTGGACTTGGACATCCACAAAAAGGAGGTCTCCAACATCAAGGCATAGGTTGTATGCTTCCCTATTTAGTTTATTTATATATACATCTAATGTTCACATTCCATAATTGTGTAAATGTTTATGTTTTTATCTTGATACTCCTTGATCTATAAAGTAGTTTATGTTTTATGTATTCCATATATGCTCTTGTACCTTTTATTGCTCTTTGATCTTTCTTGTAGGTACTTGGACGTGAAGAACAAGTAAAGAGCGAGCCTGGAAGTGAAGGAATCAAATTCATCTCCAAAGGATTGAGTGATTAGCATCAGAGTGAGGTAGGTCACTCTCTCTCTGCATTTGTTAAAAAAAATCTAGGAAAATGTATGTTAGTTTGTTTAGTTTGTTGCTAGACCCACTCATTGGGCTAAAGAGACCGCCTCTATCCACATAGGGGATTTGCCTTCACAACATTAACATCAATAGTTAAACAATTCCGTATGCACATACTTCGTACTCTGCACGGTAAAAGCTCTGAAAAATGTAACATAACAATATCACCCATTTCCAAGCACATACCCCGTCCACCATAAACAGTTGTACAATATATGATCTGGAAATTTGTATAAGTATATCCATACAACGACTTTTGTAGAGCACACCCCCCTTTGCCCATGCAAAGGACCTGTAACTGCATCAGTTTTGTCATCATGGGAAGAGAAGTATCATAATAGTGTTAGTGTCAGTGTTAATGTCAGAGTGTTAACGCCACAACACTCATCGACAAAATGGCCACTCAAGATTTTTTTTTTTTTAATCAATTGTCAGGCACTCATCAATATAAAAAGTAAAGCACTCTCCACCAGGGGAATTATGTCCCATTGAAACTTGCTAGGCCAATCAAAAATTAGAAAAAAGATTTCCAAAAAGTTAGAAAATTATTTTTGAATTGGTGTAAATATATAATAACTCAGAATTTTCCTGAAACTTTGGTTAAAATTGAAAAAGAACAGAAAAATAATACACACTCAATGCAATTTGACTGCAAGGTGAAAGTTATAGTCCCTGACAAGGCAGGGACTAATAATACTAGCTTGAGGTATATTATCGTGTTCTGATTTTTGAAACCTACTAATTTGGGTGCACCTGAGATTTGACCATTGATACAACCATAAGAGGGAGAGGCCAACCTCCTTCCCATATCTCTAAGATTGATTTTTTTCAGGATTTCATCTCTTCTATCAGAAATTCATCCAAATGTAAGCCTTTTTGTTTTGTGAAAATTTGGATGAAATTCCAAAAGTTTATATCACTTTAAAATTGGCTAATAAAAGATTTATTGGTCGGTTTACAAGGTTCTAGCTTCTATTGAAATTTAGGTACATAAGTGTTGGAAACAAGGGTCAAGTCTATCATTTCTTATATGAATGAGGGTTTTGTGTCTTCTTCTTTGAAAATAAGGAAGATTAAGATATTGTTTTTCAGAGTAGACATCAGTTTTTTACTATAGAGGGATGTATCTTAACAGAGGGACTCTTAAATTCAACCAAAAAATGATATCCTCTTTGTAGTTCCTATTTGAGTTCACTTGCCACACCTTCCACTTCATTACTGGAATGAGGACATGATACAAAGTATAATAAATACACTTAGTAAATATATAGATAAGTCTAAACCAAAGGATATAATGTGTTCTTTTGTTAGAATTTATGTTGAAGTGGATCTAAAGAAGTTTTTATAAAAAACAATTCAATAAACCTTAGCCAAGTAGAAGCACATTCAATTATTTGATTACGAGTAGGTTCTTTTCAAATGTAAATTTTGTCATGAATATGGTAACTTTGTATAATATGTTGCTAAAAATTCCTTGCCTAAGGAAGGAACACGAGATAACGATGATCAGTGGAAGAAAGTTAAGAAGAAGAGATAAAATGATAAGTAAGTCACTATATCATCTTAGCCAAAGCAAGAATTGTCTTCTGCTACTAATTCGAAGCCATTTGAACCAAGGAAAAATTTTAGGAAACCACATCCATCCAACTCACCCAAGGATCTAGGGAATATCAACAAAAGGAATCCAACTATCAACACTAAATGCTTAGAAAAGAAATCCTAAAAATAATATGTATGAAATCTTATCTCAAGGAGAAAATTTTCCAATCTTAGAAATGTTACCAATCCTAACCAGAGAAAGAAATAATTTATTTTAAAATGCCATTACTGGAAGACAATATTTCCTTTTCCTAGAGATGTAGGAAATATATTGGACTATGAAGATGAGTTAGATCACTCTCCCTAAAAAATGTTGTTTCCTAAAGGGAAGTAGCCTCACATCATGCTCATTAGCATCTAGAAGAAACAATGTATGATGAGGATAAAGAGGTGGATGTAGAAAACGGAAAATTGACCAAGAAGGTAGTAAGGAAGCCACACAAAGAAGTAAGAAAGGAAATAGAAAGCAAAGGGAAAACCTCGAGCACTCAAATCATACTAGATAAGGTTTATGGTGAGGGAACACAAAGCACAATGAATTGAAGTCATTTAGACCCTCCTTAGGTTTTTCTCACCAAGAAATATGTAAATGATGAAAGTAATCACCTAGAATTATAGGAGGATGGATAGCATGATCAAAGTAGAATCAATGAGAGACATAATAATATTAAAAAATTATATTTTTATCCTACTACAGGATACAAGACTTGATCTGTAAATTTTCATGGATATTCCACTAGACAATTCATCATAATAGATCTAATAAAATAAACCAAAATTCATATTATGAATTTTAAATTCCTTTTAGATTCCATATTTATTAATTATTGATTTTTTACTTATACATGAAATAGATGAAATACATAAAATAGAACAAATATAATTGCACACCAACCACACAAACACAAATATTTTCTCTAGAAATCCCTTAAGGGACAAAACCCATCTAGAAAGTGAGGCTACTCTATTCTCTTTTATCTATTATGGAAATAATGCATGTACAAAGGAGAAGGAATTCTCTATCTAGTTACCTAGGACTTGTGGCTTGTTTGGCTGCTACAACACACTAACTCCATCTTTTATGCTTTATCACTCCTCCTAGCTTCTCTAATCTACTATGGAACAAGATACAATCAACTAGAATGGAAGTCCCTCTCCTCCTAGTCCCTCAATTTCAACATAGCCCAATATCTAATTAGGAGTCAAGTTTGAATCCTCTAACTCTCAAGTAGAGATGCAACTTTAACCCTTCTAGAATCTTCTTCATAGTCCACATGTGGCTAGCCCCATGTGCATGAGTAATAGGGGATGATGTGGCATCCATCCATACCATAGTAGGTCAATTTGTGAAGGAATAACTTCTTCATACAAACTCTAATTGACATGATTCATGACCATTGGAAAGGTCTTTAAGTCTAGAATAATGTTGCACCTAAGTAAGAGAGCTTTAACTCCAAAATGCCATTTAATACTTGAAAATGACCCTAGAAGGTTTTAGACCACAATTCTCCAAACTAGGACCAATAAGTTAGAATGAACCCGTAAGTTGATTCCTCCAAATTTTCTACTCTAAAAGCATCGAGACAGTTGAAAAAAATATAATGCTCAAATCTTGATCAAAATTATAGGAATTAGAACACATTAAAAAAATGTAACAAAAAATAGGACTATAGTGAGGTTCCATCCATGAGCTCTAAGGAATCTTCGATTGTCCTATGCATGATCTGGGACAACATTTTATTTCATTTGGTTCACAATCAACATTCTTAGCATTAATTGTTTACTATTTCCCTTATTAAATCCATTGAGGCGATAACTATTTTGAATGTTTATATGCTTGTTTTATTCCAAGAAAAAATGGAGTTTAAGATACACTTTTAGACCTAAGAAATACATATCTTTTGGAGAGAAACATAGAGGCTAGGGATATTAATACCACATTAATCCAAAAGGCAAAAATGGGTGGAAATATTGAAAGGGATTCTTGCACTGAGAGTATGGGAAATATGATCTACATATTTGATATGTGGGATGTAATCAGACAAAGTAAGGTATACTTGGTCAAACAAAATACCAGGTCTAGGACATATTGCAATGAAGATGGATTGTTTTTGGGTCCAAAGAACCATTTTAGAAAGTAATTTTTCTCTTCATTTGTAATTCTTTCTTGGGAAGCCTTAGACCACAAACAATTTTCTTTGATTCTTACTGAAGTTCCTAACTTCAACCATCATATCCCTTTTAAATTTAATCCCCTTGTGGATGCAAGATAATTCAACATGTGATTTATTATAAATATTAAAGAAATTAGTTGGTTGGATCCCCTATTCACATTTGGGAATAGAAGCAAAAAGCAACCAAGGTTTCTCTTAGGTAGTAGGCCAGATACTTCTTTTCATCCTTATAATAGGATCTAAAATTTCAAAAAGAAAAATGAGACAATTTCAAGACATAATGGAGATAGAACAAATCACTTTGAATCTATTAGTTAAATAAAAATATACTTATCAAAAATATAAATGGCACTTATAATAGAGGAAGAAAGGTACCACTTAAAATGTCAAAGCCTCTCACTAAAAGTGGGGGACAAAAATAATCATTTTTTTTACAAACAAGCAAGGGTCAGATTGTGGAGAAATCATGTAAAGGAAGTAAACATAGTTAATGGAATGGATTTAACTTTGTTTGAAAGGATAAACGAGACAACTCACTCCCACTTTGAGGATTTATATATAGACAAGATGGCAATGATCCCAAGGATATAAAGGAAATGTTGAGGAATATAGCATCCCTAATAGCTCAAGTGGAGAACAATATGATAACATAGGAAATCGATGAGGAGAGGATTCAATATGCAATCTAGTAGCTTTCCCCTAATAAAGAACTTGATTGGTATTGGCTTTATAATTCACTTTTACGAGATTTGTTGGAAATTATGAAATTTGAATTAATTTCAATGTGTTAGTATGCTCATCAATCATCCAAGATGGGAGGAGGGATTAATTCATCATCATTCATCCTAACCAACTAAATCAACCCATCCTCATTTTCCAAAATTTGGCCAATATCTTTGTGCGATGTGTCATATAACATGATTACTAAAATAATTACCAATATAGTAAAAAAAATCATCCCAAGATCATCTTAAAAAACCAAGGAAGCTTTATAGAGAGAAGATATATTGTGGACAACATAATCATAGTTCAAGAGGAAATTCACTCTAGCCAAATAAGATGAGAGAAGTGTATGATCATAAAGATTAATGTGACCAATTCTTTTCATGATGTACAAAATTCATTTTTGTATGGTGTTGGAACACACGAATTAGCAATTGACAGCCATGATAAATAAATATTCTATCAACAATTGAATAGATGACTCACATGTTGAGAGGCATAGGCTTAAATACATCCCTATGTGCCTATTGGTGAATGGGCATGATATTTTATCATGCCCTTTGCCCTAATTAACTAATTTGTTTACAAGATGCTAAATTTTTATATAACATTGCCTTCCTCCCAAAAGATGATTTCTCCTCAAAACATATGTAACAATGGATGTTGCTGATGAAACGCTTCAGTCTCCCAAGAAGCTTCTTCTTCTGGTAAGTCCTTCCACTTGATCAAGCATTCCTTTATTACACGAGATCGAAGCTTCCTTTCTCTAGTAGATAAGATGCCTTATGGTTCTAAAATGACCCTTACTTCATCATCTAGGGATGGAACCGTTGTTTGTACTGATTGATGGTCACCCAGTGCCCTTTTAAGGCACGAAAAATGTAAGACGTTGTGAACACGACTTTTCTCCGAAAGGCTTAAACTATATGCAACTTGGCTAATATTTTTATTGATCTGATATGGTCCATAGAACTTCAGCGCCAATTTATTTTTTCCTTTTTGTTTCAAGGACAAATGTTTGTATGGCTGGAGTTTGACAAATACCCGTTCTCCGACTTCAAATTCTCTTTCAATTATGTTTCAGTCCGCTTGTTGCTTCATACAGTTCCTTGCATTATTCAAGTTTTCTTTTATGGTTTGGACGATTTTTTGGGTTTCTTCTAGTTGGTTTTTAACAGTAGGTAGATTTGTCTAGACAATAGCTAGATCCTTCCATTTTGGGGGTTCACATCCATACAAAGCTTGGAATGGAGTCATTTTTGCTGACGTATAATAAGTAGAATTATACCACCACTCAGTGAGATGCAACCACTGAGCCAACTTATTTTGTTTTTCTGTAGCATAACAACATAGGTAGGCTTCCAAACATTTATTGACAACCTATGTTTGTCCATTTGTTTGAGGGTAATAAGCAGAACTCATATTTAGGTAGGTTCGTATGTGGTTGAACAATTCCTTCCATAAATTACCCTTGAATTTGACATCTCTATCACTCACAATGACTTTTGGAAAACCATGTAATTTATATATATTTTTACAGAATATTTCAATGATTTGTTTAGCTGTGTCTAATTTTTCTATTGTCATAAAGTGAGCATATTTGGTGAGTCTGTTGACCACTACGAAAATCTTGTCCTTGCCTTCAGATACCAGTAATCTCGCAATAAATTCCATTGATATTTCTTCCCATTTATGGTTCAGAATGTTTAAGGGGTGAAGTAATCCAGGTGTCATAATATTTTCACTTTTATTTCTTTGACATGTGTTACATTATGCTACATACTTATAAATATTGCAACTCATCCCATTCCAAAAGAATGATTGACGTGCATTGTAGTAAGTTTTAAAGGATCCTACATGTTCGGCTGACAGTGAATCATGTGACTCCTTGAGTATCTTGGATTTAAACTTGGAGTTTGCATTCAGATAGATTCTTCCTTTGTATCATAGAATATCATTCTTCCATTCAAATTTTGAGTTGTCTGGAAGGTTATTGATTATCACAGTTATTTCTAGATCCTTGGCATATTCACTTCGAATCTCATTAAGCCATTCAGGAACAACAACCAAGACTGTAAGTAGTGTTGGTTCTTTGTCTTTCCTAGACAGGGAATCTGCTACTACATTTTCTTTTCCCCTTTTATGCAGTATCTCCATGTCACGACAATTTTTTCAATCCATTTTTGTTGTTCTTCGAAAAGTGTTTTCTTTTGGAGTAGGTATTGGAGATTGTTATGGTCTGTTCGTATGGAGAACTTACTTCCCAAAAGATATTGTCTCCACTTAGCCAGTGCGTGCATAATAGCGAGAATTTCCTTGTTGTAGGTAGACTTAAGACATTCTCTTTTATTTATATTCCTGCTTTCAAAGGCTATTGGATGCCATTCGTGCATTAAGACTATGCCTATACCAAATCTGGAAGCATCACACTCGATGATAAATGGTTTAGAGAAATATGGAGTTGCCAATACCAGGGACATTAAACATAACTTCCTTCAGTTCTTCAAAACACCTTCCTACTTCCTCATCCCATCGAAATGAATTCTTCTTTAAAAGGTTTGTTAGAGGTGCAATTCTATGTGCATAGTTTTTAGTAAATCTTCGATAATATCCAGTCAATCCTAAGAACCCTCTTAGCTTGGATATATTAATCGGTTTGGTCCATTCCTTTATAGCTTTGATTTTATTAGGGTCCACTTTTACGCCTTCATGGGATATAATGTGTCTGAGGTATTCTACTTCTTCCTTTTGAAAGGTGTATTTGGATTTTTTTATGTAGAACTAATGCTCTTTCAGTAGTGTAAGAACTTTATCCAAATGATGTAGGTGCTCCTTCCAAGTTTTACTGTAAACTAAAATATCATCAAAGAATACTAATACAAACTTCCTAAGATATGGACGAAATAATTCGTTCATAGTGGCTTGGAACGTTGTTGGTGCATTGGTTAACCCAAATGGCATTAAGTTAAATTCATAATGACATTTGTGTGTTCGGAATGTCGTTTTTGGTATGTCTTCCAACCTGATTCAGATTTGGTAATAGCTTGAACTTAAGTCCAATTTTGAGAAGTATTTTGCGTCATGTATTTCATCCAACATTTCGTCAATAAAGGGAATTGGGAATTTGTTTTTATTCGTTATTTTGTTTAATCCTCTATAGTCAATGCATAGCCTGAATGAACCATCCTTCTTACCAATACCACTGGAGCATCATATAGACTTTTACTTTTCGAGATGATCCCACACTTTAAAAAGTATTGGATTAATCTCTCAATTTCCATCTTTTGGTGATGTGGATATCGATATGGCTTGATGTTGATGGGGCTTTAACTTCTATTGTATGCTCAATTTCCCTGCTAAGAGGCATTTTCATAGGCAGGTATTGAAATACCTTTTCATGCTTCTGAATTAGATCTTATGCCTCTCGTGACTCTTCGCTGATCATGTTTGCAGATAACATTTCTAATTGGTGACATTGTACTACATAAGCTAGTGCTCCTTTTCAAATCATATTCATCACATGAGATGAGGATATGTTTTGATTCTCTAGTGCTTGGAACCCGTATAACTTGTACCTTTGCCCTTCCCAGTTAAATCTTATGAACTGTACTTGATGGTTGGTAGCATAAGTGCCTAGAGTTCGCAGCTATTGGATCCCTAAGACCACATCTACTCCTCCAAATGGTATAGTGAAGAATGGGGATTCTAAATTAAAGTCTTGTATCTGCAATTTAACCTTATGGCATTTCCCTACCTTTTCAATCTTCTTACTGTCAGCTACCATCACCTTCATGTTCGGTAAGGGAAATGAGAAAATGTTGAGTCTCTTTGCCATGGTTGCATCTAAAAAATTGTGGGTGCTATCAGAGTCGATGAGAACCACTACGTTGTTCCTCTTTATATGTCCTTTCAATTTTAGAGTCTAAGGTTGTGATATACCTGTCACAGCTGCTAGTGATACTTGTGGAATACTTTCGTCATCTAATTCTGGGGCATATTCTGTTTCTTCTATGTCGAAATCATCACTGTTTAAATTATTAGTTGCTTCACAGTTATATAGGTTCATTGATTCTTTTCCTTTAGCACACCTATGTTTAGGGCCCCACTTGTCGCCACAACATTTGCATTTGCCTTCTTTTATCCTTTGTATTTCCACATTAGATTTTTCGCATTCACGATAATGTGGTGGAACACATCCTGTATTATTCGTATCCAAAGACTGGGGCATTCTTTGTCTCGAATATACTTTTTCCGATTTTGACCATAGTATTTGTTCAAATTTCTTTTCAGCAGTTTTTGCTTTTCGTCTTGCTACTTCTATTGACGTAATGTCATGAAGCTCAAGTTCTACTTGTAGACGAGTTTTAAGTTCGGAGATGTATGATTGAATTAGACGAGATTCCAATAACCCAGGTACTTGTGTTGCTAAGGTCTCCCATTCTTGAGTGTACTCATCCACACTTCCTTTTTGTCATAATCTGATGAGTGTTGAAAAGAACTCTTCTTTCTTTACACCTTGGAATCTTTTAGAGAATGCATCCTTAAATTTTCTCCAATTGATGGTGATTTTTGTCTTCTTCCACCACATTACCAATTATATGATTCTCCTTCCATCTAATCTTTTCGTCATCATTGCCAATGTCATAAATACAAAAGTATTCTTCTTCTTTATTCAACCACGAAACGCTGCATTTTTTGTTCCCATTGAATTTGGGCAATTCAATTTTTTCCTTTCGCTGATATGTTTCTAATGGTGGAGCGAAAAGAGGGTTTTGGTTGGTGAATGTATCCCAGAGTTGCTTATTTGAAAAAGTCGCGTTATTATTTCCTTGATGGTGCATGGATGATTTTTTGGAGATTCCGCTTTTTCATGAGAATCTGTTGAATTTGTTGAATCTGATGAATTGTGCAGTTGATTACCTCCATCATCTTGGAGTAGTTTTCCGGGTGTAACCTTCATCCTTCCACACAAGGTGTTCAACAACACTATTTTCTGATTATGATTCATTTCGGATTGGATATGGTTTTGCCCGAGCTGTAGTTCTATCTGATTTGTTGTATCCTGAAGCTTCTTGATATCTTCGGAATGCTTGATAACCTTACTCTCGAGATGGACTAAATTTTTGTTGAAATCATCGAAGTGGCTAGTAATCCTATTCTCCAAATCAATCATTTTTTTTCTTACATCGGCTATTGACATCAATGACATTGAGCGGGTTTGTGGGGGTGTATATTTGTCTGCCAGTTTTTAATTTGATTTTTTAAAAATAATTAAATTAATTTAATATATATATGTGTGTGTGTGTGTGTGTGTGTGTGTTATTATTGATTAATCTCCATGGGCTATTTAAATTAATATGCCATGGAAAAAGATAGGCTCACGTAGGAACGTTTGGGGTGGCATGGGCTGGGCAGAAAGGAAGACAACGGACGGTGGAATTTGAGGGCAGAAGATGTCGACGAGAGCACGATGGCGGGGAGATGACGTAGGACACAACGAAAGAAGAAGGTACGATTTGTTGGGTTGAAGTACAAGGCAATGGCTGGCAGCGTCTGCAGAAAATGGTGGTGGAAGGAAATAACATGATCTGAACGCAAACTTATGTGTATTTGCAGGTGGAGAAGCGAGAATCGATCCCGCTCTGATACCAGATGGAACACACGAATTAGCAATTGATAACCATGATAAATAAATATTTTATTAATAATTGAATAGATGATGATCTCTATTGGTGAATAGGCATGATCATTGATCATGCCCTCTACCCTAATTAAATAATCTGTTTACAAGATGCTAAATTTTTATATAATAGGTGTATTAGATAAATTTTGGTTATTTCATACTTCTATTTGATGGATTTCATCTTGTATAGCTTCATTAGTCAATGCGATGTCAATAACTCTTTTCAGAGCAAGCCAAGGGATGTGCCAACACTATCCTTGATTCCCTTTTCTTTACATCATAATGGCCAAATCCTTAAGCAAGAAGCCAAGTCATAATTTTCCTAGAAACAAAGTGGTCAGAGGAATGAGAAGCATTAATCACTCCTAATTTGTTAATGACACCTTGCTTCTTGGGGAAGCCTCCTATATTATTGCTATTGGATTTAAATTAGTTCTAGATATGTTTATTTTGGTCTCAATAGGGATGTTCAACAATAACAAGAGTCAAATATATTCCTAGAATGTAAGTAGCAGTACATTAATTGTTCTTTTTTCCTTCCAAGAAGATTGGTGCTCCTTTAGGTATCTAGGAGTGCCTAGTAGTTTGTGTTCCTGATCTTAAAAATGTGATGGAAAGTAGTAAGAGCTTAAGTCAAATCCATGTTCAATAAATGGGGGGCACTCCAGCCAAACCTAGGTAGTCACCTTATTCTTATAAAATATGTGATTTTAAAATTTCCCATCTTCTAGTATTCAACAAGGCTTTCTCTCGTAGAGTGTCAAGCAAACTTTTCTCAAGAAGTAAGATGTCAAACCCCAAAAGGTTACAACTAATTAACTAGTTAGTTGTTAGGGATCCCAAGATTCATGGAGGTTTACGCATAAGGGATGTTGTGTTGATGAATTTAGCTATGGGTGATACATTGCTCCAAACAATGATTTTGAACAAGTATGACTAGTAGAAAAGGTCCTACACAAAAAGTATTTTCTAAACAAAAGCAAAATGTTCTTTGACATCATAGCACAAGTGAAAGGAGCATAAAATCCTCAAAGGTTCCATCCTAGTGATTTAGAACCAATTGACACAGATTTCTAGCAATGGTAGATGTATAGATTTGTGACATGACAATGATCATGGGTCATTAATCACTATTGGATTTGCATATAATTATCTCTAAAGGTTTAGTTGAATAACTAAAAAAAACTCTTTATAACATCTCCTCCTAATTTAGATTTTCGAGAATGTGGACATCGTGGGATTTTGGTTCTCTACCTTCACACTTGTCAATATTTATGTCATATATGGAGATGTGTTTTAAAATTATGCACCCAAGAACCTTGAGCCTAGATAATCTCATTGTAAGACATTAGGATCAACAAGCTTCTCAATTATGTAGGGCTACGAGTAACAAATTCATCATTCCTCACTCTCTATGACTTTATATATATAAAGTATGTAGGACGGCAAGGAAGATATATATAACTTCATATTTACACCAACCATCAATCTATATCTATATCAAACTCAGATGTGCCAAAACGTATATATATATACATATACATATATGCCAAAACCTATATATATATATATGAATGAGGTTAACATTAACAAAACTTTGAATTTGATTTCCTACTTATATTTTTTAGTAAGTCACCCTACATTGACATTCGCTAATCACAACCACTGACCATGAAAAAAGAGCAACTGGACTTTATCAACTTGGAAGGTAGATGTTAAGTCGCCTCAGCCAGATGGAATGGAGAATCATATGAAACATGTCGTATCTGGTAGGACGCTCATTTATAACGAAATGTTTCTTCACTTTCTTCACATTGCTCTGCATCTTTACGTACCTCTCCATACCTATGGATTCCAGAATGCTCTTCAGCTTTGGGATATCCGACAACGCAATCTTCACAGAGAATTCTTCCCACTTTAGCACATCGCTGAACGGAAGTACATAGTGCTCTGAAATTATGACAGGCACGCATTCGCTGTAGATAGCCTCCACAATGCGGGGACTGGCCACTTCATATCCGCTTGGACACACGCAATATCTTGATTTATTCATGAAATCGTAATAAGCAGTAGCCGTGGCCCTGGGCAGATATTCATGAATCTGGATTTCCTCATCACGACCGTGCCAATGTCTGAACAGGATGGGGCGCACAGGTCCATGGTTACCACCGGCAAAGAAGGCCAGAATGGGACGCTCCGACGCAGAGCGCCCGCCCTGAAATAAATGAACAGTTTCATCTGTCCTTAGGTTCATCTCTGGCAGTGGCACGTCTTTCATTGGATTAAACCCTTCTGAACTGTTTGCATTGCAGAGTACACGGATGGAGTTGCTGTACAGAAATGGATTCGCCAGAGAAACAATTGGACCCTGTAATATCACAGAAGAAAATGACACTGTCAGATATCACACATTTTGGTGTATGAGATTTTTTTTGTTGGATAAAGTTATTTTAATCCGGATTGTAAATTGAGAAAATATTTGGGAATTTTATGGACAACAATAGAATTAATTGATTTCATGATATTCCCCATTTACAATCTACGTAACTTCAACTATTTCAAAAATCTATATCTACCCGCAAATCTTCAATTGAAGATGTAAATACTCTATTTAAATTAACCATTAAACCCTTATAACTTAAAAAATGAATTATCTTAAGTATTAATTACCCAGTCATGACAGGAGAGCATAAAATGGTCAGCACCAAGACTCCTGTTCCAGTATGCATACTTGTTGGCAACCACATCAATGTAGTCTTTCACGAACAGTCGCACTTTTGACATCTCATATACCTTTGGCTTGTAAAGGTATGCCACCATCATTGTTACACTGAAAGGGAGAAAGAAAACGTGTGCTTCGTCTGGATCTGAGGTTAAAAATGGGCTCTCACCCAACTCTAGCTGGAAAATAAAACGCCCTTCCGTTGAATATATACTTCTGGAAGGTCCGTTGTGAACTAGAGGAGGATCCCCTTCTGGATACACGAAAATCTTGAAGCGTTTTTCCATTTCAGCGTAGCTTCTACAGTGAAAGAGGCACTACAGTCTCACAAAGAATCATAGAAATGACCAGAGGAAAAAACCCAAATTTCAGCACAAGTCCAATCTCTTCTTCCCAATTTTTTATATAATTAAACAAAATAAAATGCAATCTTAGTATTATCAATTCGAGTTAAATTAGGTTAAATTAGTATTAACAATTTTAGTTAAATTAGATGGATTTATGTTAATCGCAGATTTTTGGAATATCTCAAAATTCAATAGTGAATAGAAATCAAACAATTAATTTCTTTTTCTTTGAATAGAAATCAAACAATTAATTTCTTTTTCTTTCTTGATTATCAGATTTTAAAACATTTCTAAAATTTACAGTCGACATAAAAAGCCCCTGTTTACAGTATTATCAGATTCAAAGATATTTCCAAAATCTACAAATATAAATATTAAATAGTGATCATGTTTAAACCTATGAAAGGCATGTGCATTTCGATAAATACTGTTCTCACTAAAACTACCAGTAGACCTGTGCGCCAAAGCTGCTTTCCTTATTGAAGCGCGCGCTTTTATCAGACTGGGCTCTATCCTTCGAACCGACTTCTGGAAAAAATGCAACAGAAGATTAATTGCCATGTAAATGTGTTATAATGGTCAATCAAAATAACATATATTTCCTTAAAAGAGGTTATAAACTCAAATTTCAAAAGGGTGGAAGCTCAAATTTAAATGGGTAGAGTATAATTAAGGGAAGGAGAATGGTTTTTCTGGGGGTGAAGCTCAAATTTAAATGGGTAGATTATAAGTAAGGGGCAGAGAATGTTTCCTTTTCAGAAGAAAAAGAAAAAAACGCTCAGGGGCAGAGAATGTACAAAGAAATCTTAGATTATTGTCATCATTGTTATAATAAGAACCTGTAAGAGTAGAAATCCACTTACAGAATCCAATATAGAAGATGAATCTGTAGCATTCTTGTTCATCCATAGAAACGAATGAAAACGCCAACGATCAGAAGCAAAGAGCTTACAGCTTGCGATTAGCATAACCGCGAGGATTGCTGTAATTGCAGCAACAAGATGAGGTTTCATGACTTGAGGTGCAATTGATTCTCAATCTTGGCCTCTGTCGATCTTGGAAGCAGAACAATGGGAAATTCGAGCAAGCGAGACTGTCATGTTTGAGGGCACTGGCGCCTGTTCAGGCCCCCGAAGGAGGAAAAAAGAAGCACAAGGCCAGTACTGTGAGCGTGAGCGGTAATGAATTGCTGAGAAAAACGGTTGAAAAAACGAAATTGATGCTGCTCCCCTGTAACTCATTATCATCGTCTGTACAGGAAAGGCTATCATCGTTATGATTGCCCTTCCGGCACAGATCGAGTGTACATCAATCTTCGCTAATGCCACTCATTTTTTCAACAATTTCTTCTTCACAATATTTGCAAGGAATGGTGGGGAAAAAAATGAGGGACGTGATAACATAGGACCAAGAACACCCTCTACCCCGAAATGGTATCAAAGAATAAGATCTAAAAGATTACACAGCAGAAAGGTAAGATGGCTGCACAGTTCTTAGAATATTTAATTATTCCCGCTTACTTCCAGTTTGGGATGGTTTTTGATAATTTGCTTGAATTTAAATTTAGGAAGTGTTATTTATGCATGTATAAGTTAAGCTAAGACTGACATATTTATGGTTAATATTTTGAGTTTATTTAATTATATAGCTTCGAATAATTAAATCGATCATAGTTTTAGATAATTTAGGTTGAATTTAAATTTAGGAAGTATTAGTCATATATCTATAAGTTAAGAGTAATATTGATAGTTAATATTAATGGTTTTGAGTTTATTGAATTAAATAGTTTCAAACAATTAAATCAATCAATTTGATTCATTTCGCTGTAATTCATTTTGTGCTGTGAGTGATTTCCTCTTTTGTCTAATTATCAAATTTGTCACTTATTGTGAACCTTTCACCTGTCATGATATAGTGTGCACAAGCTTTTGGTGAGCAAAATTTAACCATATCAAACTTATATTAAGAAAAATAAATAAATGAACACCCAAAAAAATTGTCCAAATTTTAAAGTTATTTATCATTTATAAAGGATAAAAAATATTGTAAAATTGAACAAAAAGAGAGTTTCATTTTCAATAATCCATCAATCTCATTTCCAATTTTGAATGGTTAATGAGTATTATGTCTTTCATAAGGATTGATGTGAATCGTGAGAAAGTTAATGGTTCAACACCCATTATTTTCCTTTTGCAATTAAAGACTCAAATCATGTATATTTGTATTGACTTCCATCTATTCCTTGATATGGTGTACCCATCCACAACATAAAATTCATCACAAAGCTCATGTTTAGATAATCTTCTCATTGTATTGGCATCCAACATCTTCAAACTCATTTAATATAGGCTTTCAAGAGAAGTTTGATATCCTTGTATTTCTGAATTCCCACTTGAGTTCATGTGATATGTACATCTTATATCCTTGTCCATATGACCTTCAATTTCCATGCTACACTTATTGAAATCCCACAATTGTCATAATGTCATTACCTTTGATATATTTTCCTCCTCTCTTGACTTAGAAATAAAAAATAAAAAATTAATCATGGGTTATAGGTGTAAATTCCAATGCCATTGAAAACTTACTAACAAAAATCACTACATATGTATGGTGAATGATAATTTTAAATAGCACACAAGAAACATCTAGTGAACCCAATGAAATGAGGTCATCACTTTTTCTTCATGTTCATATAGTTGATTTCCCTAAAAGCATCTAGCACAATGTCAAAACTAACACAGTTATAGCACTGGTATCTAATTTATTTGAGAACATTCAATAATATCTAATTTATTTGAGAACATTTTCTAACCTCTCAATGTGCACCACTAAGTATATTATTCACAATATCCTTGTTGTTGCAATCGAAGCTTAGAGCAAAACACATAAGTAATACTTGAATGTAAGTCCCTCAACAAATCATTGAGCTTGTATAGTTTTTCAAGCTCGTTGTAAAGATATTGCATAGCTTTTCTTGGCTTCACAGAAAATTATATTAATTATTTTGTTTGAGATTAAAAAAAATCCATTAAGATCAATAATAAGTTGTATGTTCTTGATAAATTTTATGTGTGAGGCAACACAAAATAGACATCACCAACATCACAAAACCAAAAATTGCAATTACAAGAATGATAATTGTGATTATATTCATTCAAGTCTTTACATCATCAATTCCTTACTCCTCTCCTCTTTCCCCAATTTTATGTGTCTTTATCTATAAGACTTTTTCTTGTTTTTAGAAACACTAACATAGTCATGATGATATTTTAAGTGTCAAATATTTGAGAATTCTTCTTAGATCTATTTCCCTCTACCTCATCACATGCCCAAAAATAATGAGACATACAATTTACAAGATTAATGCTTGGAGCAATATTTTTGATGCATGGATGAAAATGTTAAGTGAGAAATGGAAAAAATAACACAATTTATGTTATGTGTAACACTAACCCTTCGAACTAGAATTTCATAAAACGATCAAATATTATTGGTAAATGAAGAAGCCAAGCAGAATTTCCAGCCATCAATAAGCCAACCAAATGGAAGAAAAAAACCTTTAGCTTCCATCCATTATTAATTTAAAAAGGTTGCAATTGGGAAAATGGTATGATCATAAGCTACAAGAAAAATCTTAAGATCGTCCGAAGGAAGGGATTCTTTTGGAAAAACACAAATTACCACAAATGGAGAGCCTCTAATGGCAAAGAAGTAGCACACAATACTAAAGGATATCATGATAAAGTTTATATATCACAAAAGCCTTAAAGTAATGGCTTCCTTGAAAAAAAACAGTGGTAAATTAGAATTTTTAGAAAGTGCTGAGGGATAGAAACAACGTAAGACTTAAGAAATCTTCCAACAAAAATTGCAACTTCATTTAAGAGGTTTGCAAGATCAACACGTTAAAGCCAGGTGTTCTCATTTCCACCTCCTCATTCTGCAAAGTCCACTTCCAATACAAAATTCATACTATCTATTGGTGGTTGTTCGTTAAATAGACACATTCAATGTTAAAATTCGAACACAATTTATTTCTCTTGGGAAATGCAAACAGAAGGATGGAGCAGTTACTTTGTATAGATAATATAAAGAGTATATTCAGACAAGAACACAACAGACTGACTACACAATCCTCTACTCAATCCTCTCTGCCTACTTCCAAAATACAGTGCCTTGTCTCATCGTATGTTCTAGAAGAAGGCTAGATCACTTTCTCTACCTTCACACAAGATTAACATGTTCATTCAAAATTTTAAATTCAATAACTGCATATTGACTTCTGAAATAAAACTTTCTGTTAAATGTTTTTTCATGCACATGAACTGTAGCAAGTGCTAATAGCTATGGAATCAATTTATCTCTAATATTAAACTCTCTTAACAACGCTTATTTCAGGTTATATTTGAACAATGTTTCGTTATTTCACTCAATCATATTGCTTGAAATTAAGTTCATTTGAGGGTGAGTCGAAAAGAGAAACTACGATGGGAAAGCAAATATTTATCTACATGTGCAGGGTTCCACGAATTCTCTTTATCACAATTTTCCAAAGATGAAAGCATGCACTTGTCTAGTTCGCTAATACAATCCCTCCAGACAAGAAATAAAATAACAGGTCATAAATTAAAGTAGGTTGGAGAAATATTTTTGAAGGAACCACCAAAATAATAACCCATCTCTTTGATTGAATCTTCATTTCTTATCAGTCAATTATAAAATGATGACAAAGTTTTCTAGAGATAATTATGTAGTCGTGGATTTATAGGATTTAAACAGATTCAATTGGTGGCAATATTCCATCTGAGACTACCATGTTCCTTGATTTTGAGCTCCATTACGGCTACCAGCGTTCTTTCATCGAGTTTTTGTTTTTGTTCTCTACAAAAATGTAGCTCTGAAGCTCTGAATCTCTTCCAGTCCCATTCTGAGCTCCATTACGGCTTTGAAGGTGCTAGAGCCATAGTACAGCCTCAGTCATCGCAAATCTGCAAAGTTGTTGTCCATCTCTGCTGCTTTTGGTTCAGGGACCTGGGACTTGGAAGGCGGGCTCCATATGATCTCCCATAGAGTTTAAAACCGACACATAAGGTTCCAGTTGTTGATTGGATGGGAAATGAAAATCCATCTATCTCGAAAAGAAAGAATGAGGTTGTGAGGCATGCAGGAGGAGGAAAAGAGGGTTTTGGTTCGAGTCTTGTGGTGAAAAATTCACAATCTATGTCAGAGACTGTGGATGAGGCCATGTATATAGCTAGCAGATATGGCATTGGTGGTGGGAATTATGAAGTCTCCATGGCTGATTTTTTTAATGATTGTACAAAAGTTTACTATCACAAAATGTTGATTTTGTTTATGATACCATTAATGCAATCATTCTAGATACCAGTAATGCAATCAGACTGGGCAAGAGTTATGTTTTGAAGCACCGTGCTTGGTGGACAAAGAACAACATTTCCAACTTCTACACAATCGAATGGACAAAACCGTGTACAATCAAGCATCCAGTCTCATGTACAACAACTTTCTAAGAAGAACCAAAACAGTCAGGTTTTTTAGTCAGAAAATAAATTCATATGAGCAGGCAAAAATAACAATGGATTAAAATCGTTTATGTAAGTATTGCAATGTTGTTTCCCATTGCATTTGAAAGCGAAGGAATTTATTTGGACTTGGACATTGTTTAATAAAGGTAATAAAAAGCGCCAATTAAAATAGTTTATTATATGAATTAAAAGCATCCAAAACTCTGAGGAATCAAATTCTCAGTGAGAGATGTCTGTTAAATAAACTAAATGTGATTTTTTGTTAGTACAAAAACTTGGTGAATTTTTAGAGTAACAAAAGAGATTAAAATAGACACAACAACTATAACATCCAATGTGGAAAGCCATGTTATAGACTGACAAATTCCATCCAATTTGATACAGATAATTTTCTTTTCTGTGTACAACTCGTAGATAATTTTCAGGTACAAGTAAAACAAAAGTCAAATTGCACAAAAGCATTGTTTTGTATGATGTCATAAACGTTCCAACTATAAAAGCTTTGTCTCGTTTCATGACATTGTAGTCTATCCATAAATGAACAATTACACCATCAATTAGCCTCTGCGAACTCAACGTAAAATCTAATGCAGACATTCAAAAGCTCAGAGATAACATTTGAGCCATATGAAATAGAGAACATCACAAAGGCCATCGTCAACATCATTAGTGCTTAGATAACTGTAAGGATAAACTGAGGCTAAATAAAAATATAAATTAATCCCCAAACCCATGCGTTTATAAAGAAATAATATTTCAATAACTTAAATGTGGCACTCTTTTGCTTTGAAGGGCAAACTTTATGTATCCTCGATGACAAGTGAAATACCCTAAAATTCTCTTAAAAAGTGAATATTAGAAGTCTAACTACTATTAGAGGCTTATAAAATCATTAACATAGGCAATAGAGAAAGTAGCTCCCCATGGGTTGATACTCCAATAAATTTAGATATCATCGTAAATCTTTGAAAATGGAGCTAATTTCTTTGTGAGTTGTTTCATACCAGCCATTTACTTCGCATAAAAAAAATTATTTATCATAAGTTTGTAGTTATGGTCAACTGCATTGTATTAATTTTTCTCTCAATAACCATGAGAGGTAACCATGAGAGGTGAGTTGGGACACTGAAAGTGGGGTAGTGTCATTCCTCCTACATAATGTGGTTGTTGTTTTCCCTGAGGATTCAGTTCACCCCACAAGAAGGAAATTGTTTGTTTAATGGTTGAGCCTCAAGGTCAATCACTCAGGGGGTAGTATATGCAAACAATGTAAATGTTGTCTCAATTTTTGATAGGTTGTGATGTTCATCCCTTAAAAATGATAGAGGAAGTGTTTGCCTTCAAACCAATGTCAATCATTTTTAAAGGCTCTACTAAGTCTAAATTTAACCATTTTTGGTTAAGTTGTACAGTTTCATAAAGTAATCCAAGACTAAGGAAGCATTTGCTTTTTTAATGGTTTTTTTAAGTTTAAATTTGATCTTTGGTTAAGTTGTACAATTTAATCTGAGACTTATTTTAAGAATCTTAATTTTTAATATGCTGTGTCAATATCTTTCAATTATGATGCGATAAATAAGTTGTGTTTACTTCAAATTGTACAATACTCTGGGATTCATTAAGGGCTCTTAAACGTAATCAATTTATTGAACAATGGACGTTAGTGATAAAAAAAAAAAAAAAAAAAAAAAAAAATAGACATATTCTCTCTTTCACTTTTATCAATTTTATTTAAAAAAATTTAAATGATTTGTTATCCAAGTCCATGAAAAACCAACAAAACCATTTTAGTTATGACAATGCCAATACAATATGCAAATGTGTTTTTGATGGTGAGCATTTCCAATTATATGAAGTGCATTTCCCAGACGTATTTTTTCAGTTGAAAACACATTTCAGGGCTATATGACGCATGTTTGATGAATGGTACAACCATATACTACACATTTCTTGCAACATGGAATTGTTTATTAATATCAAGGAATTTTGAGTAACTTTTATCTCTCAGTAAATTATATGCCTAAAGTTGAGGCTATTTTTAAATTATTGTTATGAATCTTTCATTCCGTTAAAAAGAAAAATAATACTTCTGCCCAAATCAAGTTAACCAAGAGGTCAAGTGACTAGACCGTATATGATTTAATGTTGAATCCACAACATACAATTCAAATTGGAACATAAGCATAGGTTGCCTACCAAAGAACTAAATAAAATACTAGATAGTCTTTCATAGTAAAACACCACTACTTTCTTCAGTGATTTTCCAACCCTCTTGAAAAATATATGAAAAGCATATGTCTCAAGCTACATATAATGTATAAATAGACTGACCAATTTATCGGTGCTTGAAATCCATGCACGTACCATATTTGAAGCAGATATATTTCAACAACCAAGGAAAATGAATCTCCCTCCATCTATTATCCAAGTTAAATTGTCAAAACTTACATAAAATATTATTATTGCATATATGCAAGTATTTGAATTCCTTTTGGTTAGCACAACTAGTTTGAATATATTGTTTCAAGGCACAGTTCAACGTGAGGACTTCAGTAAGTCGGGATAATCCTACTGACTTACTGTTACCGGGAATAGTGTCCACTCGGATGCTGCTATTCCCACTAAGACTGGTAGCTATCTTAGAAACAAGCAAGTAAAGTCTACTTTCGCTTTCCTTTATGAAAATAGATAAGAGTGGAACAAAGGAGACCAACCTTAGTCTTGCACTTGATTTCCTCTCCTTCCTGATAGAGCTTTGCCGCTTCTTCTTCGTCTACCCAGCTTCAAAGAGCACCTGTGGAATCACAACAACATACCACTATTGAAGAACAAAGATCCATATTCATAAATAACACAGGACCAAATGTGTGTTAACCATACAAATGCATATATAAGTAAACATATAAGAATATGGAGGAAAACTTGAATAACTTTATTAAGATGAAAAGTAGCAAGAGGATTACAACCGTATGTTCTGACCCAGCATCATCCTCTAGCTAGAAAGCCCTTCTTCACCTCAAGTAAAGCTTAGATCACCCAACACTATGAATATACACCAGAAAACCAACAACACTTCTCTA
>APFE031114530.1:124640-145615 GCA_000404065.3 Pinus taeda
TACAGAGGAGCCATTCAGTATGCATCGCACCTTGTACACTGGGAAGGTGATATGCATCGCACCCTCTGCACTGGGTTTTCAGTATGGTCCAATTTTGACCATTTATGAGCAGTTTTTAGCGGAGAACTTCTGGGAGATGATGTAATCAGCTGAACTTGTTCCTTTAGGCAATGAAGCAATACTTTTAGCAACTTATGAGCCCTCAGTTTATGGAAATTTATGATTGGGGTTGAAGTGCCCAAAAATGTCTATAACACTTACCAACTGTTGTTGTGGTTGGAAATTGAGCCACCCTCGATCTTAATATTATGGGGAAGAGAGAGGGGTCCAACAAGGTTGTTAATATAATATATATTATATATATTACATGTTTCTCTTATAAAAAATCTAGTAATGTTCCACTCAAACACTATTATTTTATATTATCAATTCTTCTATCATCAACAAGTTGCTTGTGCACATAATATTTTTTGACAATTTAAGCAAAAGGAACTACATATTCTAATATAAAATGTATTTTACAACATGCCATAAATTAGTATCAACATCCACCCTCTTAATATTAGTTGTTGATTTAAGTTGTAACTTACAAATCCACAAAAACATTATATTATAGATTAATTGTTGTGTGGTCCTACTTGCAACTCCTTTTCAAAACTGTAATATTTCCTACCAAATTGCACAACAAGCATGTCTAACAAATGTGAATGAGGTGTTTGGAAATATCAAACCATCTCTTAAAACAAAAAACAATTTGCAATAGTAGTAAGCATAATGTTATGACATATTCTTGGAATGGAAGATGGAATTGCCATTGAGATATAGTACTTATGGTGAAGAATAAATGTTACATTAGTTCACCAGTCATCGTGAACCAAAGAACATATCTTAGGCTCATGAAAGTGACCTAGTAGTTAACAATGTTTGTGACAAGGAAATGCGTGCAAATTTTCCAAGAAAGAAGTTGTTTTTCATTGTGAAGAAGACATGGGAGAAATAACGGAGCAAAGCTCCTAAAATATGAATGAAAAGATTGGTATTATTGTCTGGTTGCTATGCTAAAAGAGCTCACTTTCTTGGGTGTTGCAACAACTAGTGGAGCCTCTAGGTTATCTATAATAGCAAACTTGTCATGCATGATATTTCTATCTACAATGAATTCATGTTTTGGAACAACCTTGTAACGGTAGTAACTTTTCAGGCCCTCTTGACTTTTGTAGCACTTGTGATTACTACTTTTTTACTTGCTTGAAGTTGCAGATGACAGTGAAATTACCAACACTAGAAACAAGATGTCACTCCTACTTTCCACTCTCTGTAACTGAGAGAAACATAAATAGTGTCAGAAACATATGTTGAGATTTCATTTGCAGATTGTGATGATGCAACATATACTCAAAAAAAATGAGAGGAGATGTGGTTCCATTCATGTAGGAAATAATAAAAGGCACAAATTATTAAATAGTAGAAATAAATGATATAAAAATAGTAAGCCAAATACCTTATCATTGTAAAAGCAGTACTACAGCATATTAGAATGACCAATGCCTCGTTTGGACTAGTTATCTAATAAAATTAAAAGGCAGCTGTTGATTTGGTGACTATCTAGGAAAGAAAAAATCCAGGCACTTCATATGACATGTGATCATCTAGAGCAGAAAGATTGACAAGAGAAATTATCGCATCATATAGAAAACAAGATTGAATAGAAATATTCACACAAAGCCTCCTGGAAAGTATGTGACTAACTATGGGAAAAATTGTGGAAAAGTTAAGGCATCATATTCTTTGAAAATAGTTCAAATAAACATTGAAGAACAATTCTTTTACAGACATGACAACCATGATCAACTTGCCGTAAATCACATGAGTACATAAGGGATTCATTGGACACTCAAGAGACATCGATTTGGTCAAAAGAAGTAAAAGATTTGCAAATAACACAAACATCTCAAGTGCATGGACAAAGCAGACAATCATGTGCATGGGATTTCCCAACACAAGAAAAATGGCTCTTTTGTATGGATTGCTAGTCCCACTGTTAGCCTTACTGGCAAAAGGCCCAAAAATGGATCCAAATATGCCCCAAAGTCTTCAAAATCCTTTTAAAGGATCATTCAAAGTCAAAATTATCACATGCTAAAGAGCCCTTGGAAGGGCATAAATACACTATCGGGAGGCCAAAACACTGAAAAATCAGTGAAAAACCACATATCGGAGGCTTTGACAGTCAAGGCATAGCAGTCGTTAGATCTGGCCGATCAATAGCCCAGATCTAAGTGGCTAATCACAATCGGCACTGCAGAGAGGACGACTTAAAGGAGGGGTACAAGACCCCGCTAATCAGCAATTGTCGATGATTGGATCGGTGGGTCACATCAGCAGTTCATATCGGGGATTACTATGAGCGCTAACCATGGACCTCTAGCTCGGGCGATATGCGATTGTGATCCGATTGCATCGTTATATCACTATCGACGCTGACCAAGGGGCAGGCCTATGCACAGATATATGGGTTAGCCGATAACCAAACCCGATGGATTTATGAATTGAAATACATGATATTTCAAGTCCGCGCCCAAGCCTTTTTAATGTATTTTAATTGTTTTTCATTGTTTTAATGAAATACTAAGGGAATGGGAGACAACACCAATAGCAATAGATCCCAGACCCGATGGGTTCTAAAATGATATATTATAATTTTTCAGGTCTGGGGAAGGCCATATTTCAATTTTTTTTTTATGTATTTTCGTTGTTTCAATGAAAAACAAAGGAAGGTTGAACGCGAATTGCGATGGCGACAAGGCTGGACCCAATGGATAATTAAATCATATTGGAGGAATTTTGAAGTCCTAAAAGGACAGGGAAGGCAGGATTTATCAGCAATTGTTGTGTCTTCTGTTTATAACAGAAATATACATTTGCTTTGAACAGAGGTCCACCATTAGGCAGCACTGTTCCACTACAATAGAAACATGCATTGTTAAAACATCGGAAGGGCCATAGCACGCTACAGCTCGAAACAGAAAGTTCAGGGAACTCCAATAGTGCAACAACCCAACCACACTAACAAACATCATGGAGCCTCTCTGGCACAGAAGAACTCCCAGACAGTGAAACAAGTAGCCAAAATATCTGAAAGTCGTTATTCTTCTGTTAGAAGGAGGAAAAACCTCCAAGCCATGCTTGTCTTCAAGGCATCAAATCAATTAACAATGCATATCAGGAAGATTAAGACTCTGAGCCTCTTAGAGCTCAAGAGCATTGTAAATAGGTTATAAATAA
Organism: Pinus taeda; assembly: GCA_000404065.3. Taxonomy (NCBI): domain Eukaryota; kingdom Viridiplantae; phylum Streptophyta; class Pinopsida; order Pinales; family Pinaceae; genus Pinus; species Pinus taeda. The sequence goes on from APFE031114530.1 coordinate 127,926, forward strand.
TTTAAAGTAAGATGTAATAGAGGTTCAACTTCTAGAGATTGTTTATACTTTGTTCCTTCAAGCTCTTCATCTTTATTCTAGCAATACAAGCTTCTTTTGCCATCATATGTTCAACATCCATTCTCTTTACTATTCTATGCTTGCACTTGAACAGTTTGTTCATGTTTCCTTTGTGTCTAAGGCTAGATAATTGTTATCCTATCTATGCTTTGATACCTTAGAGTTGCAATCTTCTTTGTTGCCTGTAGCTAACCATTCATATGTGGTCATATATGCATCTGCCAGTACAGTCAGTATTCTCTTTTACTGCCTGTAGCTAGACATTCATTTATGTGTATGTATGCAATCTATTGATACAACCAGTATTCTCCATCTATCCATTAAATCTACAAATTTTTGAGCATTAGTGGTTTAAAGCCTTATGTTGTTAAGGGTGTTCATGCATGCCTTGAGTGGGAACATAGCTGAAATGGTCATCTAACTTGATCCAAACCATCATCCATTCCAATAGTTCAGAGAACAATATTGAAGATTATATGTAACCAGGCATCTTCGGGCTGCAACCTAGGAGAGTTTCTTGGAGTGCTAACATAAATTGGCACTGTTGCCGGGGAGAGGAAACTGAAGCTCAGCTTCCTTGGGAAACGACATAGATCTAGCTTTGATGATAGACAAAGTTTGGGCACTTGTTTGGTTGTAATCATTTATCTGGCGACTCTACTGGACACCGAACCTCTTGGTGACTCCACTTCATAGTTCTAGCTTAGTTTGCGAGGCATACTCAGAGAAATCCTCAAAAGCTACAAGTGGACCCAGTGCCTAACCCTGAAAAAATTATCAAAGAGAAAAAGGTATTGCAGAAAGGAGCATCACTTTCAAGTAAACCTAAACAATATTCTATATCTCTTCAAGAAAGGCTTGTAATAGAACAAATACATGTTGAGAGTATAGCATCTAATACTAGCAGTGAAGAAAAACTCTCAGAGACTCATAAAGCTCCTTATTCTTTAGGTTCTCCGTTTACTTTAAGCCCTAAGGAAATCTCACCTCCAATCCATGAGACTCCTTTAATCCTGCCAATCACCCCTCAGACTGCCAGTACTCTTATAGCCACCACAACTATGGCAAGTCCACAAGCACCTACCAAAATGGATGGAATCATAGCTGCTAGGTATGGGCCTCTTGTACTGCCCACTCCTTTGAATGCCATGCCCACTGGAGAATATCAGAAGTATATGCCTAAGTTCAATAGGACTGAAGGTGTTACTATTGAAGAACATATTGATTCATTCTATAGCTATACTAATAACCTAGACATTACTGAAGATGATGTCTAGATGAGAGTCTTTGTCCAAACCTTAGATGGAGAGGCTAGAAAATGGTTTAGAGAGCTGACCCCAAGATCTATAGCAGATATTGAGGCTTTAGATGATGCATTCCTAAAGCATTGAGGGGATAAGAAGGATCTACTCTACTGCCACACCAGGTTTGGAAACTTAAAGAGGAAAAATGGTGAGTTGATGTCTGATTGTAATAAGAGGTTTAACCACATGTACAACAAGATACCAGCTGAAGTAAAACCCACCACTACCTCTGCTAGACTCACCTATGCTAGTGCTTTTGATTTTGACTTCTACCTACTGTTGAGGGAGAGGCGATGTGCTACTTTGGCTGATATGCAGGATGTGGCCTTGGAAGTAGAATCAAACATCATGGCTGCAGAAAATCTCAAAGGTAATACTGATAGGAGAAGACAGAGGGGTAAGTCTTCATCATCCTCAGATCCCAAGATTGATAAAATGACTAAGATGATAGATTCATTAGCCTCTGAAATCTCCAAATTAATGGCTGAGTAGCACCCAGGGAAGGGAAGAGTGCCTATACCTTTTCTCCTAGAAATCCAAATCCAAATCCATATAGAAGAGCTAATGAGCAGTTGCAGATTTTGCAAAGAAACAAAGATGCAAATGAAGACCAAAGGGTGAGGACTCCTTTTCAAAATGCAGTCATGGAAGAAAAGCAATTTGAAGAAGAGGATGAGATCCATTATCTGGAAGACAAAGGCAATGCTTCCTTTTTGACCTCAGCTTCCTATGAAAAGTCATTGTGTGATGACAAGATCAGCCAAGAATGGGATGATAAAGCTATTCTACAAACTGTAGATCAACAAAGATATAATTTGAGGTCAAAGATAACTAATGCCAAAGAAGATCTTGTTCAAAGAGTTGTTTTCCCTGCAGTACAGCAAACTAATAAGAAAAACTGACTAGCAGTTGATCCCATTGTCCTCCTAGCTCCAGCTCATGAGGTAAGACGTCTTGAAAAGTCTCCTTCTCCTTTCAATTTTTGATATGAAATCAGAAGCTAAAGATACCCATGCCTTTGATTGAACTATTAAAGAATGAGTCCTTCAAAAGATCCATCCTTGAGGCCCTTGAGCCTAAATCCATCCAAGCCTCCACTAACTGTGCGAATCTGCAAGATGATAAGCTAGCTATTATTCTCGTCTCAATGATTGAAAATTATGAAGATAGCTCCCCATCATTCTATGTCTCTCTGACTATTCATGACAAAATCCTTCACAATTGCCTTCTAGACACTGGAGCCAGCCATAATCTAATGCCCAAGGCTGTCATGGATGAGTTGGGTCTTGACATCACTAAGCCTTATCATGACCTATTTTCTTTTGACTCTAGAAAAGTGAAATGTCTAGGATTAATCAAGGACCTAGCCATCACCTTGTCTCAGCTGCCTAAGAAAAGTATGATCATGGATATTATGGATGTTGATGTACCTCCCAAGTTTGACATGTTACTTTCTAGAGGTTGGATCAAAATATTAGGTGGATCACTGCAAAATGATCTATCTTATGCTATTGTCCCAGTTTTCGGAGGTGAGAGCAAGAGATTATACAGAGAGGCGTAGTTGGCTTATATAATCAGCTATGAAAAGAATCCCACCAATAATCCCATATACATTGTTGACACTGATTTTGGAGCATGTATTCTTCATATTGAAGAATCCTAGTTGGCCACGACGCAACTTAAAAAACCAGTTTGCCAAATCGCTAAAGAAGGAGACCCACAGATTTGGGATATGTTTTTTGATGGGGCTTTCTCTAATGAAGCTGCAGGGGCAGGTGTAGTCCTTGTGTTCCCAACATAGGAATACATTCATTTATCTTTCAAATTAACCTTTCAGGTCACAAACAACATCGCAGAGTACAAAGCTTTGATTTTGGGCTTGAATGCTGCTAAAGAAATGGGTATCAAAGGCCTAAAAGTGGTTAGGGACACTGATCTCATTATTTAGCAGGTAAATAAAACTTTCCAAGCTAAGCATCGAAAGCTGAAATCATACATGAGGTATCGAGGCTCAAAGATTCTTTTAATGATTTCAACATTTCTTATATTCCAAGAATGAAGAATTAGTTTGTTGTCTCCCTTGCTGTCTCTGCTAGCATGTTTGTCCCTCCTTTGCCTCCTAAATTGACATATGTAGTTCAGGTAAAATACAAACTGTCTCTACCTGACAATGTCAAATATTGGAGGGTTTTTGAAGATGATGAGGAAATTAACAGGGTTTTGCAAGTCGTTGAGGAATTTTCTGAAATGCACATCGATTAGGAAAATGAAGCCATGGGAGAATGCGGCCAACCCAAGCTAAAAAGTGGGATCAGTCGACAAAGCATCGTCAAACTGCCTAGTAATCACATACCAAAAGGATTGGTGCCTCTAGAGAAGCTTTTTGATCAAAACGATGTGCCATATAAGCTTGTTGAAACAGAAAATGAGTCAGTTGTTCGTAAACATAATATAGGGAGCCCAGCCCATCCAAAAAACATAAATCTGTCCACGCATTTGTCCTCTGCCCAAAATTTTGAGTAATGCACCCTTATAAAGAAATTCACAGACATTTTTGCCTAGGAATACAATGATCTTAAAACTTATGACGCAAACGTCATATAGCGTAAGATTCCACTAGAAAAGAATACCACCCCTTTTAAGCAAAAGCTAAGACCTATCAGCCCTCTCGTATTGCCTTTGATTGAGAAAGAGATCAAGAAGCTGTTGGATGCCAAAATTATAGTGCCCCTAATGTATTCAAAATGGATAGCTAATCTTATGGTAGTGAGAAAGAAAAATGGAGAAATCAGGCTTTGTGTTGACTTCAGAAATCTGAACAAGTAATCTAAAAAGGATAACTATCCCCTGCCTAAGATGGAACACTTGCTGCAAATAGTTTCAGGGGCTAGAGTCATATCTTTCTTAGATGGATTTTCAAGTTACAATCAAATTTCTGTACATCCTGAAGATCAGGAAGAGGCCACCTTCACTACTCCTTGGGGCACTTTCATGTACTCCAAGATGCCTTTCGGGCTGATGAATGCTGGGGCTACTTTTCAGAGGGCCATGGACATAGCCTTTGTGGGAGAGAAGGACAAGTTTGTCCTTATTTATCTTGATGACATAACAGTCTTCTCCAGTAGCCACAAAGACATTTACAACATTTAAAGAAGGTCTTCTTAAAGTGTAGACAGTTTGGAATCTCGGTGAACCCAAAGAAGTCATAGTTTTCTCTAGAAGAAGGCAAACTTCTATGACATATTGTTTCTGCTAAAGGTGTGAAGATTGATCCAGCAAGGGTTCAAGCCATTCATACATTTTCCATCCCCAGATCAAAAAAGGACATCCAATCCTTCGTGGGTAAGATTAACTTTGTAAGGAGGTTCATTCCAAACTTTGCAGAGCTAGTAAAGAACATCACTTCCATGCTGAATAAAGGATCATAAATAAAATGGATGGCTTCTTCAAGAAGCTCTTTTGAAGCCATCAAGCAAGCTATCATGGAAGCTCCCACTCTAATAAGCCCAGATTACACTAAGGGGTTTTGCAACTTCTCTTTTGCCTCTTATGATACAATTGCAACAATTCTGTTGTAGAAAAATGATGAAGGCATAGAGCACCCCATGGCCTTTTTTAGCAAAACTTTAAGGGATGTTGAATTAAGGTATGACCTTATTGAAAAACAAGATTATGTTCTCATTAAATCTTTGAAAGCATTCAGAATTTATATTATGCATTCCAAAGTAATTGCATATGTACCTTCAGCCTCAGTAAAAGATATCTTGACTCAACCAGTTATTGATGGAAAGACAGAAAAATGGATTGCAAAATTCGTAGAATTTGACATAGAGGTGAAGCCCACTAAGCTTGTCAAAGGCCAGGGCTTGGCTAAGCTTATGGCTAAAGAAACTTGTAGCTTGTTAGGTATAAATTGCATGGGTCTAAATTCAGATGATGAGCAGATAGAGGGAGCAACAAAAAAACAAAAACAGAATCAGTCTTTGGCTAAAAAGCTGGACACATGTGAATGGTATTACAACATAGTTCATTTTTTGCAAAAGCTAGAAGTCCCTCCCGAACTTAGCTCAAGTCAAGCTCGTGTTGTTAAACTCAGATCAGCCAAATTCTATATTGATAAAACTCTGCTTTATTGGAAAGACCCATCAAGAATCCTCTTGAAGTGTCTAGATAAAGAACAATCTATGGAAGTCATACACTAGTTCCATTCTAGCATCTATGGAGGGCATCATTATTGGAAAACCACAGCTCACAAAATCTTAAGGGTTGGATATTATTGGCCTAGTCTATTTTCTGATGTGTTTTCTTTTGTAAAAGCTTGTGAAAAATGCCAAAGGTTTGTAGGAAGACAACAGCTAAAATATCTGCCCTTGAAGCCAATACATGTCAATGGTCTCTTCCAGCAGTGGGGCTTGGACTTTATAGGTGAGATCAATCCACATTCCAGTGGCCAACACAAATGGATTTTAGTAGCCACCAATTATTTCACCAAGCGGATTGAGGCTATACCCACTAAGAATGCCAATCATCAGGTTGTCATAAAATTATTGAATAATAATATTTTCACTAGATTTGGTTGCCCAACCATACTAGTCACAGATAATGCAGCAACTTTCAAGGCAAAAGAATTGATGGATCTGATTGAATCCATGGGCATTCAAGTGGTGCATTCTACCTCATATTATCCTCAACGAAATGGCCCAGCAGAATCATCTAACAAAAGTATGGAAAGGGTAATAAAAAAGTTGTTAGAGGACAGAAAAAAGAGCTGGGATTCCAAGTTGAAGTTTGCACTATGGGCTGACAAAGTTACCATCAAAAACTCCATAAGGAATTCTCCATTCAAACTGGTTTATGGTGCTCATGTTGTTTTCCCCATCCAGCTCATTCTCCCTGTGGCTAAGTTCTTGCAAGAAGAGCAAGATGAAGAGAATGATATGGTAAGAAGAATGAATAACATGGTTGAACTACATCAAATAAGAGAGCAACTGGTTGAGAAATCAAAGGCTCATCAGAAGGCAATCAAAGAAACCTTTGACAGGAAGGAAAAAGTGGACAATTTCCAAGTTGGTGATTGGGTGCTTAAATGGGATGCATTTAAGGAAAAGAGAGGTAATAATGGCAAGTTTGACCCCTTGTGGATAGGTCCTTTTGTCATCGCTCAAGTTCAGCACAACAATACATTCATCCTGCACAATCTGGAAGGAGGAGATACTTTTGGTAGCCCAGTAAATGGGAAGTTCTTGAAACTCTATTTCATTTAAGGCCTTAAAGCTTTGGTATTGTAAATATGGTTTTCTTTCAGTTTTTATTTTTATGCTAAAAAGACTCCATGCCCAATGGAACACTAGAAGGAAGATTTAATTTTTGTTTTACATGAAAGGCATTGATCTGAGATCCTTGAAACCTCACAAGGAGGATTTCATCCTCAAAAGGAGCCAATGTTAACCTTGCTGGAAAAAGGCCCAAAAATGGATCCAAATATGCCCCAAAGTCTTTAAAATCCTGTTAAAGGATCATTCAAAGTCAAAATTATCGCATGCCAAAGAGCCCTTGGAAGGGTGGAAATACACTATCGGGAGGCCAAAACACTGAAAAATCATTGAAAAACCACATATCAGAGGCTTTGACAGTCGAGGCACAGCAACTGTTAGATTTGGTTGATCAACGGCCCAGATCTAAGCGGCTAATCGCAATCGACGCTGCAGAGAGGACGATTTAATGGAGGGGTGGAAGACCCCGCCGATCAGTGATCGCCGATGATCGGATCGGCAGGTCGCATCAACGATTTGCATCGGGGATTACTATGCGCGCTAATCATGGACCTTTAGCTCAGGCGATATGCGATTACGATCTGATCACATCACTATATTGCTATTGGTGCTGACCAAGGGGCAGGCCTATGCAAAGATATATGGGTTAGCCAATAACCGAACCCAATGGATTTATGAACTGAAATACTTGATAGTTCAAGTCCACACCCAGGCCTTTTTAATGTATTTTCGTTGCTTTTCATTTTTTTAACGAGATACTAAGGGAACGAGAGACAACACCGATAGCGATAGACCCCGAACCTGATGGGTTCTAAAACGATATATTATAATTTTTCAGGTCCGAGGAAGGCCACATTTCAATGTTTTTTTATGTATTTTCGTTGTTTGATCGAAAAACAAAGGAAGGCTAAATGCGACTTGCGATGGTGACAAGGCTGTAACCAATGGATAATTAAATCATATTGGAGGACCTTTGAAGTCCGAAAAGGACAGGGAAGGCAAGATTTATTAATAATTGTTGTGTCTTCTATTTATAATAGAAATATACATTTGTTTTCAACAGAGGTCTACCATAAGGCAGCAATGTTCCGCTACAATAGAAACATGCATTGTTAAAACATCGGAAGGGCCACAGCACGCTGCAACTAGAAACAGAAAGTTCAGGGAGCTCCAACAGTGCAACGACCACACTAACAAACATCATGGAGCCTCTCTGGCACAAGAGAACTCCCAGACAGTGCAACAAGTAGCCAAAATATCTAAAATCCATTATTCCTCTGTCAAAAGGAGGAAAAAATTCCAAGCCATGCTTGTATTTAGGGCATCAAAACAGTTAACAATGCATATCAGGCAGATTAAGACTCCAAGCCTATTAGAGCTCAGGAGCATTGTAAACAAGTTATAAATAGTTTAAAGATGTAATAGAGGTTCAACTTCTGGAGACTGTTGCTACTTTGTTCCTTCAAGCTCTTCATATTTATTCTAGCAATGCAGGCTTCTTTTGCCATCATATGTTCAACATCCATTCTCTTTACTATTCTATGCTTGCACTTGAATAGTTTGTTCATGTTTCCTTTGTGTCTAAGGCCAGATAACTGTTATCTTATCTATGCTTTGATAACTTAGACTTGCAAGCTTCTTTGTTGCCTGTAGCTAACCATTTAGATGTGGTCATATATGCATCTGCCAGTACAATTAGTATTCTCTTTTACTTCCTGTAGATAGTTATTCATTTATGTTTATGTATGCAATCTACTGATACAGCCAGTATTCTCCATCTATCCATTAAATCTACAAATTATTGAGCATTAGTGGTTTAAAGCCTTGCGTTGTTGAGGGTGTTCGTGCATGCCTTGGGTGGGAATAGAGTTGAAATGGTCATCTAGCTTGATCCAAACCATCATCCATTCCAATAGTTCTGAGAACAATATTGAAGATTATATGTTACCAGGCATCTCCGAGCTGCAACCTAGGAGAGTTTCCTGGAGTGCTAACTATCAAAAAGATAAAACACATTGCTCTTTAGCTGGTAATTCTACCTAGACACCTCCCTTTTGGGAAAAAAAAAAGGAAAACACGTCCCCCATACTAGAAAAAAATTTCCCCAAACACCCCACCGCCAATGCATGGAAAATATAGGGGACGTATCCCTGTGGAATACTAGTTTTTCAATATGTCAAAATTCATATGAAAAATGCTAAAAATGGCCCTTTATAAGAACAACATAGATCCATATTTCCCTTGATGCATTTAAGCACTAATAGGGATAAATAAAAGATATAAACCTTCCGTTTGGCAAAGTTTGGTTGAGTTTCCTGCATTGAGAACAAAATTTAATTAATTTTAGAATTGGGATCTTAATAAAAATTTATTAGAATTAGCTGAGAAGATATCTAGAAAAAAGAAAAGTTGTTAAGGAACCAAGAAGTCAGAAGATGGTATTGAGCAAAGAAGAGGATCCTTAAATGAAAATGTCTTGAAGGATTCTACACTTCATGGGAGCTCAAATTCTAGAAGCACTAGTATTATAGGTTAGTCCAGTAGAGAGCTCAAAAAAATATTTCTTAAACTGTCTAAAAATTATGTTTTAGTCAACATTTCTTAACAAGAAAGATCTTCGCCTACACATAATGGATGAGGACATTAAATATTTTTTGTTGTTGCAGTTGATTCTTATGTGCACCGCTTAGATTCAACTCTTTCCAGGACACATGGCATAGTCCTATGGATGTGTTAAATGTTTCTTTTCCATTATCCCACGAGAATATTGTGTTGAATATTAGAAGCAATTGTTAGTTGAAATGGATGGTTTTTATATCTTCTATAAATTGGTGCATGAAATCCTTAGAATTGTATGCAGGTTTGATACGTTGTCTAAGTTTGATGAAGGGAAATGAAGCTGTTGAAGACGTCTAGTTGGCCACAACTAGTGGCATAGAAAGCCCCAAACTTATTCACCAACGAGGAAATCAGTTAATTTTATAAAAAAAAAAAGAGCCAACGAATGTGTTAGACAGTAACCCACATTTATAACCTCTATGGTTCCATTCACATTCAAGAGGTTCTAGATGCCAAAACCCTCAGTCCAAACAAATTTTAATTTACAGCCAAAAAATAAATTTCATTCAAGACCCAGTAAATGGAAAATGAGACGAAGCCCATTTGAACCTGGAGTAACGACAAGTCACGGGTTTGTGTATGCATCTGCTCAACTCAACTGGAAAAGAACAACCCTCAAACCTTAGAACATGAAACCTTGACATTGTTATAATTCCATTTGCATCGAAATTATATGATTTATTAGCAAGGGAGAAATTATATATGTAAGAACAGAAAAATAATTACCTACCAAACGGAAACTCCCCTTCCATCACTAGATGATTACCCTTGGTAGGCATCACAACCTTAGGAAACTACTCAAACTCAATTATAATAGTCAAAATATTAGCATAGATGGGAAACTTTGGTGATAAGGTCAGTCGATATGCTCAGAGAGCCATTATGTTAAGGCCTTGTCCATACTAAGGTCTGGTCGGAGTCCCTGAAAGACTACTTGGGGATCTACCATACCTAAACAAACAAACAAACAAAAGCGTGCTTGTCCTCTGTTATGGAAAATCTAGATTTAATTTCATTAGGGGTATGATTAGGCCTGATAATCTAGAATTGGAATTGGATAATTGGGGTAACCAGTTGGGGTTTCTTGTTTGAAGCATTGTTCTTTCCTCTTATGCCCACTTTCTATGGGATTAAGAAGAAAGTGAAGAAGAGAACACAAATTTTGAGATGCAGCAAGGGATAGTTGGCCCAGTGATGACTTATAACTCTGCAACATAGGCAATTTGAAACATTAGTAACTAGTTGCACCTTTTGTAATCAGTTATTTCTATCAAGAACAAATTTCCACAACGTCCTTCATAGGGAGGCATAAATGAGTGGACTGAGACATGAAGGGAAAGCTTCTTGGGGATGTTATCTGCCACCGCTTCCAACACCCGCAAATATCACAAACATTACTCAAATGCATTTTGAAATCAAAATTTTCTTCTAGGGTTCTATGAGTATATTCACCATTGCGATTGTTGCAGGTTCGGGTGCCAGCATCCCCAAGTCTCAGCACTCTAGTTGGTCATCCAACTCGGCCTCTATTATTGTAAATGAAGTGGTCAATAGAGGATTACCTGCAACATATTCACCCCTAAAATCTTTTGATGTCTACACACACCTTGAGAAAATGAGAAGAATTCTTCAAGTGGCCCACGACCAAGTTATAGAAACTAAATAATAGAAACTGAATAAATGGGAGTTGGAGGAGTTATAGAAACTGAATAAATGGGAGTCAATGGATAGTGGTGAGATCAAATGGTGGATGACATTTCAATCATCTAAAAGTGATTTGAGGGTGGAGAGTACATCCATGAATGACTAGAAGGAAGTTCTTCTCTAAGGGAACACGAGTACATCCACAAATGACCAGAGGAGAATTTTTTTTAGAGGGAACACCTTACGACATAATAATTAGGTAAAATATTTGTCCAAAATTCACTTTTTTTATATGGAAAATTTGTGAATATAATTAATTATATGTGTATAAATGTTCTACGTAAGGCATTAAGGAAAATTCCATTCTTACAATAGATTATTATCAGAATTTTAATGTAAACCTTTTTTAATATACATATGGACTTATATGATGAAAATTTCAAATTCAATTCTTAGTGAATAACACAACTTTGAAAATTATTTACATTAATTTAAAGATACATATTTCCCAAGGTTACTACCCACCATAATTTATGCATTCTTTTCACAAATTTTGGTATGCAGTACATTTTCGCTAAGATATATTGAAATGCACAAACTTCAATTTCTTCAGCAAGGAAGAAATGTGGCGCTTAATGGTTTAGGTACTTATGGTTGGTTTCTGAGTTGATTAATGGCTCCAACACCTACAAATCAACCTAAACATATTTACCTTCCCCTTGAGAAACTCATCTTTACCATACAACACCCCAAAATATGGAAAAACCTCCTATGGATAAAAATGCAGCGCCATCTTCATTTCTATGGTTTAAGTGGTGAGGAAGTTTGTAGTGAATCTCCACACACTTATAATGATTCTGACTCTGTAATAACATACCATATACTTCTTTCAAACTTCCCTTCCTCAAAAATGCCAAATGTCCACCTTGACACCAAAATCCTAATGTTGGCTAGGGAAAAAAATATTTCAAACTTACTTCTTCAGAATAGCTTCAGAGTTGTGACCATATATGGTTTAAAATGAGCTTTGTGAAAAACATAAACACCTAGAACTTAAATCCTATAAACAATCTTACTTAAGGGAAGAGCCAAAAAAATGTTACTACACCTCTTTCCAACATTCAAATCTTGGCTGCCTCAGCCAATAGGTCCATATTTCCTCTTTCTTTCTCATGTATCTCCCTTAGCTGCTTCTTAGTGGCCCTTATTTCCTCATATATATTTTCTATCTACATACATTTTTCATTTGCCTATGAAGTGGAAGGGATATACTCAACATGTATTGGGAATCATCCATGTTTGGTTGATAAATGTCCATAAGATCACTCCATTGCTTCCTCATCTGCTCATCCTGTTACTTTAGCCTAGAAATTTCCTTATGAGCCTCCTTTAATTGTTTTCTCACCTTGTTAATAGTGTGTTTACCTTCATCCATCTCTGTCTTTTCTTTTGGATGGCTTGTTCTTCTTGTCGTTGTAGTTTTCCTTCTTGATTTTGTAGCTTCACTGGTGTAGACCTAGTAAACCTGATCATTGTAACCTATGCCTTCTTAACATATTATTTGATCACTTTCACTTTACCCTTGGACTTGACAACAAGTTTATTTTTAACCACAGACACATCTTCACTAGGTTGGGTTGTTTTTCCTAAAATAGTTTTCTTTAGTTTCCTATTCTATTGCTGCAATTTTGCAATCATAAAATGAGCCTTCTTCAATTATTCTTGCAATTCTGCAACTTCCCTAACTTCATCATCAATCACTTCGACATTTGGTATGGTCTCCAATGTTTGCTCCAAGGGTAGCATTTTAGCAGCATACCTAGTAAGAGATTTCTTAGGGGCAGCTACAACCTCTTGAGAAAAATGTATTCTCTTTCCTTTCTTCTTTCCTGTAGATTGCATGGTAGATGAGGGCTTCTTTACTTACCTTCCAGCTGGTGATTTAATTTCATTTACAACTATTGAGGGTGTTTCCTTCTTGATCAGGGGACTAGTTGGGAAATCATCCACTAATTTTGAAGAATCAACAAATGTTTGCCATGATATATTTATTTTACTTAGCTCCTCTAAAACCAACAACTTGAATAGACTAGGCTTCAATTGGATTTTTTGCCTTGTACCTTATCAACCATCTTACAAAGACTTCTAAACATATAAAAGGTTAAGTCCAAATGGTTCTTTCCAGTGAAAATAATTAGGAGCCTAAAGTGGTATTAATAGACTCATATAAACCTTCCCTCACATGTGAAGTACCTTTGAATAGATTGGAGAATCTTGCTATGATTTTCTAACAAATACTCCTTTGGCACAGTGGACCCATACTCCTTGTCTCTATACTCAGGATTCAAAAAATCTCTATAATGGGTAATATCAAAGGGCATGACTTTGAACCATTATTCTCCCTGGGGAGGGATCTTTGTTTCAGTTTCTATGGTGACCTTTGTAACTAGAAAGGTAAGTGCTCCAGTCTTAGCTTTTCATACATCAAAGCTTTTTCCAAACTCCTTAGTCAATTGTATATTGAACCCTTGAATTTTCTCACAAAACCTCATACACTCCACCTACTCAAAATCCATTCTGATGGTTGGGTTTACATTAATAAATGTGACATCTTGTGGCTCAAAATGGGCAATGTCACCTCCCTTATGCTTCTTTTCCTATGGAGTCAACATTATTTTATTTGTAGCAGTGAATAGTCTAGGGTTTAAGGAAAACTTATTTTGTGCAACATTGTAAAGGTAATGACAAGAAACACTCTTCAAGATAAACATATGATAATGATTTAAGAAGCAAAATTGACACAAAAGACTAATCAACACAAATTTTCTTTAGAAAACCCTTAAACAAATTACACATGTTTGAAACTAGTGTCATATAATTCCAAGTGTTAGGTGCAGTGCCAGAAGCACAATGCATGAGAAAATGGATTTCCAAACACTTCTTAAGTACATAGAATTATGGTGGGAAGCTTGAATTTAGTTTAAACATATGGCATACCTTGCAAATGGAATCTCTACAGAGGAAAAAACGATCTTGGCCATGGCAAATTCAAAGGATATAGGATTGTGTGGAAGAGCAACAATTAGGAGAAAGCACAATGAATTGAGAAAAGTGCAATGATGGAGAAATTAGATTTTTTTGTAGGTTTTCAATGGTTTTGGCTGGCTCATGCATGCAATTGAGAATTCATTCACAATCAAGGAATAAATATAAGCTCAATTTTGAACCCGTGAAAGAGATTTGACCACCAATTTGCGAGCAATGTAGCATTTTGTGGAAACGCATCGCGTCTGCCTCCTTTTTGTAGCAATGTAGCAAAATCAAACCATAAGCCTCCGATCTGAATGAAAAAAAACTAAGCGATGTTGGATGAAGGGATCAATGCAAATAATCTCCCAAAGTGGCTTGGAGTGGAGTTGATGGCTAAAAAATTTATTTGAAATTAAGAAGATGAATGCGTAACATATTGTGGAAAGTGGAAAAACTTGTCCTTTTGACCATTTTACTTTGGCTGAGGTCATGACCACTCATGAAATGACATCTAAAATTACTCAAACACCTACAAATATGTGCCCAATCTTTTTCATGACTTCTTTGATGTAACTTGACCTCTGGTCTTAGGTGACTAACTCATGATGACCAAAAATTTTGATGACACCATATGATTACTCCTTTAATAATGAATCATGAAGACATTATACATTTGGAATTTATCAATATAGACAAACTTTGCATGACACTCAACCCAAAACTAGACCTTTTCAAACCATACTAGTTAGGATATCAAAATTGACTTTTACAAATTGACCTGAGATAAATAGAAAGACTAATATAACTAAGATCCCTATAATATAGGACTCCAACATTGGCTCCAACGGAGATGGAATCCTCCTTATGAGGTTCTAATAACATCGTAGACTAGTAGCGTGATCCATTGGGATTCTCCTAACTGCAATATGCTCTGACCTATGACCTTCTCCAACTGAAGCCAAATGCAAATTGAAAATGAAAAGAATGCTTAGGGTGTTGAGATTATTCATCACACCTACCCACTCTAACTAATCTACAAGCTACTTAATTTAGTCAGCTCAAACAACCACTATAACCACGCAAGCACTTTATCCACTCGTTGAATTCTCTGCACATACTAAATCGCGAGAAAAACAAAAAAGATATTAAATGACAACTCCAGTGAAAAGTTGCAAACAACTTCAACTTTGACGAAATTTAAGAGATTAGGTCCACTTGTTGACTCCAAGAATGCTGCAAAAGGATCCTCTAATGAATGAACATTGAATTTCAACTCATCCGACAGATTACAATTTTTCTCCAGGTGGTCTACATACCATGAATACAAACTTTTATATGCATCATTGATTTCATGTAATTTCATCTTATAGTTGTCATGATAGGGTTGCAAACCTTCATTTGAGTTTTGTAATGGAACCCCAGCTAGACAAAACAATGATGTTGGCTACCAAACTAAGTCTTCATCACCCCTATTTTCAGGCTCACAACTAGCTAAAGGAGGAGAATTTTGACTGCAAAAACCATCCAAATAACTAGCTATTTGATCATTGATAACCATTTAAGAAGACTGTTGCAATTTATTTTGTTTTGTTTGTAGGATTTACAATAAACATAAATTAAAATATCAGAGACATAAAAAACAAGACATGGCAGAAAAGACTTGAGAGCCTTGATATATTCTTCACATTCTCATTATCAAAATAATGTTTATGATACATATAAATACATATAAATAACAACCATTCTTCAAGATATACAAAGTCATTCATTTTGTCTATGCATTGTTGTATTGTAGTGGGTCTAGTTCCATCAAATTGAGGTAACCTTTGACCATAGTTTTGTGGTAAATCATGTAAAGGAGCTTGCATATTTAATGGAGCATATTGGGCAACAATCATGAAGGTGGTTTTTATAGATGGGATTGTACTGGATTGACTATGATTATCATTGGATCTTGTTCAAGATCACCAATACAGTATGGATATGCATTTGCAGCTTCAAAGGTATGATATACAATCAAAAGGGGAATCATTTGCAAATTTGTATTCTTCATTCAGATATAGTAGATGAAGGAAAATCCTTTTGACATGCTCAAAAAAGGACAAGAGGTATTTGATGAAAAATAATAATATTTCTTGCAAAAAATTGAAGCCTTGATACTTGGTATTTTTGAAATGTCCTTCCATTCCTCTATCAAAAAGCCTCATTCTCTAGTGGAGTCTTTGAATTTGAATGTAAGATTGATTGGAATCACAAGGTCAATGGACATCCTCCTTATGTCTGAGTATTGTCTGCCATCAAAAAGCTGATTTGAAACTTTGATGATTTTTCCCAGAGAAGATGAAACCTTTCGTCCCCAATAAGGACACTAGAATTTTAGCACTCCGTAAATTTCCCTAGGTTGAGGAGAGAAATTCCAGTGGTAACCACAAACCACGTTTAGGCTAGAATCTAGCCCTTCTAGCCTTGGAAAGGGCTCTCTCACTTAGGTTATTCAAATAATTTGATATGAGGCTAGGTATATAGCTCAATAAGGTTTTCTTTTTCAAAGGGTTTTGGTAAGAAAGGAGATAGATCCATTGGGCATCGAGTCATGTCAAAGTTATTATTTGTCCATTGATTGGATGAATAAAGAAAGGGTTTTTCCACAAGTGCAAGGTAGGCAGTCTTGGTGATGAAATCTAGTTAAATCATTGTAGGAGGGTGAGTGTAAGAAAGGTGAAAACAACACTTAGAACACCAAAATTGTAGATGAATTATAAATATTGCTTAAGACGAAAACACATATTACTTGGGAAAAACTAAACCAAAGCACCATTAAGATGAATTATGAATTAAACATTCGTTTCTTCCAAGCATGAAGGAATACATTTAAGAGATGTAGAAACATAAGACAAACTTACAATATAAAATAAGCACAACACCATCAATATCTAGCACATGAATCCCTAAAAATCACTTTTTGTCTTTCATTTAATGGAAAAAATATTCAGAAAATACAATGCACCCAAGGTGTCTCTCTCTCCAATCTTACCAACCCATTTTCCATTACATGTACATCATGACATAAACTCAAAAGAGTCATATCCCACCTCCAGGGGTCGAATTCCTCTTTACAATATTGTTTCAAACTTCTGCAATTAAAATAAAACTGACTGCTTAATACTAGGGACTACATAACTAGATACTTTCTCAAGAATTTTACATTAATATCTTAGCTCCAAACTTAGCTCATGAGTAATTGAATAATTTATCATAATTACAACAACCATAAAACAAATTACATCAAGTTTTAGTTGAGATAACTCTCTCAAACATTCTTTGTCTGTGTTATCTCAAAATCAAGCCCTGGAAGGCTGCAAACCAGGAAGACTTCAAGTAACTGTTTCAAACCAATCTTTTGACTAAGGCTTAGCCTCCTTAGTCTAAGAGGGCTCTCTCAAAGGGTTATTGATTTTGACTAATAATTAGATGGCTAACTCTTGTGGAATAACATTGACAAATATGAAAGCTGGATAAACATTACATAAGTTTCCATTGGGCCTATGGAGTCAATCATACTTCAATAAACAATGATACTGCCTTTACATAGAAGTCAGGGCATTTAGCATTTGGATGTTCAGAACACAACTCATATAAAACCACAGTTCATAAATGCATACAGGAAATCAGAGCACAATCAGTGAATTCTGAGTGATTACACATCTATGCAACTGTAAAAGACATTAAGGAAAGAATAAAATCACACATTCTGAACATG
>APFE031114537.1:0-66100 GCA_000404065.3 Pinus taeda
TTCAATTTTCCATAATTGAGGAAAATAACTAATTCGCCTTGTAAATCTTATAAATGGCTCAGCCATGGTTTGTATGGTAATATTTTGAAGTTTTTAAAAGGAAGAGAAGCAGGGAAGGAATAAAGGGTGGATTGAAGCTCTTTTGTAATAATAATTGAATCTTAATTTAATTTTGCTTCATCTCTGAATTCTTTGCAAGTATTATGATTATGTTTTGAATTTCAATTTTATTGAGTTAGTTTAGGCTTTCTCTAGGAGTGGCCAGGGCCCACCACAACTAGAAACAAGTCCTTTAGCTTATTTAGATCATAGGATTTACATTAAAAGTGTGAATTTCATTGAGAAATTTGTTGTTTGAAATCTAGCATCATTCTGTACTTAAAACTCCATCTTGTAGATTTGAAATTAAAAATTCTAGAATTCATTCAATTAGAAGTCTTCTTGTTTTTTGTAGCATAATAATTTCTTTGTAAGAGCAAGTCTGAGTGTGATTTCGATTGCACAAGTAGAGATATTAGTTTAATAAAGATTGATTTGACTTTCATTTACTTTTGAGTTTCGATTATGAATTTCCTGATTATGAAGAGTGAGCTTTCTTTTGAATGATTTATTTCATTTAGATTAGGAGTCTTGAATTGAATTTTTTTCATAGATTAAGTTGCAATGGGTTTCTTTTAATATATGTTTCAAGTTATAATTGATATCATAGGTGTTCTTTTTGAGCAAGTGTATGATGTGTTCTTTTAATAATTTCTTTTATAGCAATGATTGGTGTTCTTTTATAGCAGTAAAACAATAAATTGATTTCGCACTCAAATTTAGGTTAGATGCTATGATCCACATTACACGTGCTTGTGCCTTGAAGCTTATGAGTCCTGGATTGATAATTTAATGTTGGAATTATAACACATATGATTTACCCAACATTTTTGGTGTCGTTCCTAGGGAGGTGCTAAAGGGATTAGAAGGAAGTTTCTTTAACAAGTTTTCTCTGTGGTGATGATTTTGATGGCAAATCAAAGGGCGAAGTGAGTATGGTAGGACTGAGTGAGGAGCCATGCATCCACTATAGTGGGGTTTCTCCAAAGTTTGGTTGTCCAAGTAAGAAATTTTGGTGAGTTTTATTGCAATCAATTCTTTTTCGTTTAGATTAAAAATTTCAAGCTCTTAAAATGATAAAACATTTTTTGGGTGTTGTAAGAACCCCCAGGTACTAATCAACATTATGAGACAGGGATCATTATCTAGTAGAAGAAATTCAAAGAATGGTTGAGAGCTTGAAGGATGTCCCTCAAAGCACTTTCTCAAATCCTAGCAGTAGTTGTGGTATTTTCTTCTCAGGAAGAATTCATCTTGACCATATTAAGGAAATTATCTCTCTCCACAACCAGAAAAGGATTTGGAAGTATCCATTGATTCCTATAGCCTATCTACCAAGGAGATCAAGCAATCATGTACCAAATCCCATGAGGAGCATCTTGCTGAACCTGAGATTGAGGAACTTTCACCATGTCCATCAGCAAGCCTCGTATGCATTCTAGAGATCTATTATCTAAGTTTTCCTAGGATGACCGAGGAGGACTTTTAGAGTGGTCTGAATGAGGAAATGAGCCAATACCACTAGTATTACATCGAGAATTGGTTCTAGATCACAATTCAGTGAAAGTACCACTCTCATCTTCAAGTACAATTTGTATCGCATCTTTCAAAACTGTTGAATTTTCATGCTCATGTATATTCTAAATTTTATATGATAAATATGAGCATGAATATATACTTGTGCCTAATGTGCACATGGCTTCACTGGAAGTTCTCTTTCACTTTAAGAAGGACACTTTTTCTTCAGTATAGTAGGAAATTTAGTATTGTAAATAAATAAATGAAAATAATAAATAGAAAATAAGTCCTTTTGTGAAAACCAGCTTGTCTGGTGCAACTGGACAAGGACTTTGCTTGAAAACCAGGTAACTAGTGGGAAAGGTTCCCAATAAAGTTTGTAAATTTTTATGAGTTCTTAAAATCATGTATATTCAAGTGATTATGTTTATACTCGAGTTGGTTGATGTGGGATCCCTTAAGAACTACTTGCCAACAAGCCTTGTCCTATCGACATCAACAAATTATTTGGGACGAAGGTTAGGGTTAGATAAGGTACTTGGTAGCCTGCATGCCTTAATGGCAAGTATCCTTGTCATCTACTAAGGAAATACATCAATTTTTATTTGTGAATGAATTGTGCAATCCATTCGACTTCAACAAATCCATTCATGGATGGTAGAATGTACCTAGTGCCTTGTTTCCCATTGACATCAAAGGTGGGATATCTTGCATTCATTAACGACATCCTCAATAGTCAATAATCCAATGAATATTGCTTATGTTCGACATCGAAACCATTTATTCAAATATGCAAGATTTCACATGGGCGTGTAGCAATTGAAGACTATATGGTTTTGTGATCTCAACATAGATTTGTAGTAGTTTGGATTTTTGTATCAGCATCTCCATTGTCATTTGCAGTAGTAGTCACCTTTCCTCCATTTTTTGGGGACATACAAATCCTCAGGCACGGGGGAGAAGGGGACATTCAGTTCATCCTTCAACTCATTAGTTCATCCTTCAACTTTCTTCAACAGATCAGATCAATAGTCTCATCAACTCCAGCCATTCCATCCCCCACTTCATTTTGTAGCTATCATCACGTAAAGGTAAAACTTGAGGTAAAGTTGGCTTAAGATTCTTTAATTCATTAGATATTTAAGAAAGCTTTGATGATTAACCACCACATATTTCGTATATATATATTTTTTTTCCATATACCCTCCATTTGCAAATTCCTCATTTGTAAGATAATGCATGCTACTCTAATAAAGTCATAATCATTAAAAGAGGAGTATATTGGTTCATGTAAACAAAAGGAGTAACTATAGTGCCTTCCCCTCCTACATTCACACATATTGTGAGTTGAATGTATCCAATAGAGGATGAAGTCATTTCTGCCTTTCATAAAGGAACCATCCATAAGCATTGCTCTCACAAAAATTGAGTATGCAAGCACTTATTTTACCATCTCCATCACCACCTCATCTCATCCACCATTTCCATTGCCACCTATAATCTCATTTATCATTTCCGCCTACCACATCTATTGTTTATCCTCAATTTGTATTTATCTCAAAATCAAATATGTGGCAGTCAAATAAGAATGATGTTTCTCCACAAGAACCAACACCCTCAAATATTCATGTAGTGTTTTTCCACAAAAACCAACCCTACCTAAAGCCACGATGCCATAAAATCTATATATGAAAAAAGTCCTTGTTTGCATGAGGACATGAAAATATTGAGGAATGGGGGGATGTTGGGCCTCAAATATGCCCATGTTTTCATCATTCAATACCATCATTCATGACCTATATTCATGTACTGTTACACTCATTTCACACCATAATTCCATCACTTTTCGCCAATTCACGTCTTACGCCTCATGGTTCATTATCATTAGTTTTCTTATATTTTCTATGATTAAGTATGATTTTTCCATGATTTAATAATGATGGTTTTTCTAAGTTCATTTGTCATAGTGTTCCATCGCCGAAATTCTTCACAAATCAGTTGAACTAGTTGGTACAGGTAGAGTACGAGAATATCCAATTTCGGGTTTCGACATTTCAACACACTTTTGGGGCAAACCACATGAGGTTATTGTCCAAAATAATGGTTTAATACCTTTACATGTGTTGGATTGCAACCACGTTGCACATGTGGGTCTCTAGGAGCTAATTAACAAATATGCTCAAAATGTGCACAATTTCCAAACTGCCCAGTTTGACCTCGATTTCCATGCCATTGGAGGTGAATCTAGAAAATATGAGAAAATGGGTCTATTAACCATCTAACCAATTATATATATCCAAAAACATTTCTCCAAATTTGATTTTTTCTAAATGTTATAAGCGGGTCTTGGAGGAAGTTTTATAAAAATGACTGTTTTTCTAGAGTTCTAGAATCTTGCAAAAAGAGCTAGACAACCAAATTTGGGCATGATTTTCGAGTATCTGGATTTGAATGAGACAAATCCAAGAGAGGTTGTATTTTAAAACATAACAAGTTAGGTTTCCTCCAAACAATTTTCCAAAATTAACCATGGTTAGGAATATATGCCAATATCTTTGCGATCAGTTTGTTAAAATTGTTCAATTTCCCATAATTGAGGAAAATGACTAATTCACCTTGTAAATCTTATAAATGGCTCAGCATTGGTTTGCATTGTAAGCTTTTTAAGTTTGTAAAAGGAAGAGAACAAGGTAAGGAATAAAGGATGGATTGAAGCTCTTTTGTAATAATAATTGAATCTTAATTGAATTTTGCTTCATCTCTAAATTCTTTGTAAGTATTATGACTATGTTTTGAATTTCATTTTTATTGAGTTAGTTTAGGCTTGCCCCAGGAGTGGTAAGGTACCACCACAACTAGAAACAAGTCCTTTATCTTATTTAGATCATAGGATTTACATTCAAAGTGTGAATTTCATTGAGAAATTTGTTGTGGGAAATTTAGCATCATTCTATACTTAAAACTGTCTTGTAGATTTGAAATTAAAAATTCTAGAATTCATTCAATTATAAGTCTTCTTGTTTTTCATAGCATAATCATTTCTTTGTAAGAGCAATTCTGTGTGTGAATTTGATTGCACAAGTAGAGATATCAATTTAATGAAGATTGATTTGACTTTCATTTACTTTTGAGTTTCGATTGAGTTTCCTGATTATGAAGAGTGAACTTTCTTTCGAATAATTTATTTCCTTTAGAGTAGGAGTCTTGAATTGAAGGTTTATCATAGATTAAGTTGCAATGAGTTTCTTTTAATAGATCTTTCAAGTTAGAATTTCTATCATAGGTGTTCCTTTTGAGAAAGTGTATGGTGTGTTCTTTTAAGAATTTCTTTTATAACAATAATTGGTGTTCTTTTATAGCAGTAAAAAAATAAATTGATTTTGCACTCTAATTTAGGTTAGATTCTCTGATCTTGCATTACCTGTGCTTGTGCCTCGAAGCTTATGAGCCCCATATTGATAATTTAATGTTGGAATTATAACACATATGATTTCCCCAACACGAACATCCCAATTAAATTTTATGATAGATTTAAGTTAGCATACCTTTTAAAACCCTATTCTAGAGTTTCCTTGTACCCAACCTTTCCTTTCATGTTTCTCTATAGTTTTAGCCCTTGTAAGTCTAAAATTTTAGAATACAATACTTTGATATGTATTCTCTACAATCCCATGAGAAGTCAAAATTCGATATGCCTAATGAAAGTTATGGTAACTTTCCCAAATCTTATTGATTTTTAACCTTTTGACTAAATGCCATATGAATAATATTTATGTTATTATTTTGAATTTTTTACCATATCTCAAATAGCCTATATTATTTCCAAAGGAATAATGCCACAAAATTTAGATTTATCTAGCTTCCAATACAATAGTTTCACTAAAACCACTTGTTTGAGACTAGTTTTTGGACTAGTCAAAAACCCTAATTTCCACATCTTCTATTTCCACAATTATAGTGAATCAAAACCTAAAATTTATCTCTCCTCAAACCCATGAAAGTTTATTAGTTTTAAACATCGCCAAATAAATTGTATAACGAGCATCCTAAGATGGCTCTTCCAAAGCTAATTTCAATATTAATCACAAACCATATCTTCCATAGAATATACCATGAAATTATAAAGAGCCAAAAAAATAAATAAATAGGAGATATAATATTATATTTCTACTCAATCTCATAAAAGTTTATGTATTTTAAACTTCTCATAAAAAACCAATATGGCAAAAATTCCAAGATTACTCATTTAAAGTGGATTTCAAGATTAGTCACAAACCTTATCTTGCATAAGATACATTTCAAAAATTATAATGAGATAAAACATGATTTTTTATCACCTATACCATGATATTTTGCATCAATCACTTGAAAATTTAGCTATCTAAATCTTGCTATAAAAGAAGTTATAGATAAAATTCAAAGATGTTGTGATTGAAGGAGAAAACAAAATTGAGGATTATAGATCTGAAACTAAATGTTATGAATACTTAAAATATCATGTTAAATAACAAACACCTTAAGCCCTGATGTTTCTAAGATTTACTCTAGGTACCATCCTTGAAATTAGGGGAATTACTCCAAGGTTTTTCACTAAGCATGTAACCTAGAAAAGAAATAAATAGGAGATATGATGCAGGTGCATAAACATATCAAAAAATTCAATTAATACTAGACAAAAGATTGCCAATGTAATGGGATGGTCACACAATAATGTTGGGGGGGGGGAGGGGAATCTTTGTTTAGAAATTTTGAATGTTTAATATAGGAGGAGTTTTGATTTTATTTTTTTTTTAAGTGGAAGAGATATTTTTTGTTGTAAATATGACTTTTTAGTTTCCTTTGTTTTGTAGAGAAGATGAAATGATTCACCACTTATGAATCTTGATTGTCACATGTTAATTTTTCTTTTTAAATGAGAATGAGTGTTTGGAAGCAACAAAAAAGAAGAGGAGACAAAGAGAGAGCTCATTGTTTCTCTGTGAAATTGCAGTTCTGGAGGTTGCAAATCACTGTAATTTCCTTCTGTGTGAACATGCAAGTGCTTTCTATGTGAATAACATAATTGAATAGCCAATGGGATTGTAAGTTGGTGTGATTTTGAATTGAATTGAAGTCTAGTGTTTGAAGCAAATATATTTATGCTTATGATGTTGGAAATAATATTGAGAGGGAGGTGAATCAGTATTATCAGATCTATAATTTTATTTCCCAAGAAAATTTATATACGCTACTTTAGTGAAGTGAACTAGTGTGTACACATGACTATACTTAAAGCAACCAACGTATATGCAGATAACTTTTGATTTAGATGATTTATCATGTATTTATCTTAAACCAGTATATTAGAGATTTATTAGACAGTGCAATAAAAGCAGAATAAAGCATCACACATAAGCAACACACATGAACACCAAGATATAAGGTGAAAACCCAATGTGGGTAAAAACCACCTGTTATTGTCATCTCTGTCTTCTTTTTAATAATAAGAAAATCTGTTTACAATCTTATACTGATGCAAACTCATAGCAGTACACAGGCGCCCACCTACAGAAGGCTAGAACCTTCTCTCATTCTCTAGCTACTACTGGAAGGGAGCTACAACCACCTAGCTCTTGTACTAGCCAATATGTTTACTAGTACATAGGTGCCAACCTACACAAAACTCCACTCTTCCACTAGGGACCACGTTTCATGATTTTTCAAACTGGATACTCCTGGAATACAACACCACAACCTCAAGGCCACGTTTCATCCAATTTTCATACTGGACCCATCAACAACATTGAAACTTAGAAAATCATAATTGGAATAGTACCATCAAATACATCTGCATCAACCAATCACTGAAACCCAACCATCACTTTCTGAATCAACCACAACTAAATCAATCAATCACTTGATCACCCATCATCACTAAATCAAAATCAATTTGATCATTCAGAACACTGTCATCAGAATGTAGTCATCAGAGTAGAATCCAGAACTCTACAACAACAAACAGAAACAACTGAAACTTTAAACATTAGACTTCATAAGGTATATGCTACTTCCATGTGTCGAACCAACGTGTATACACACTTTTACGAAAGGGAACTAGCATGCAGATCTGCAAATTCAAATTATGAAGTATACGCCACTTTGATATGCTAAACCTCCATGTATACGCTCTTTTACTAAGGCGAACCTGTGTACAGATCTGTAAATGATAATTTAAACATTACAACTATTCCAGACTTCCGCCATACCCAGATCATCACATTTACAAAATGAAACATGCGTCAGTATTTAGATCTAGACTATTCAAGATCAAAACACATAATGATAATACTCTTAAGCCTTTATGATCGTGGTCCATCAACCTTCATCAGCCTTATAGGTGCATCCTTAGATCAGATCAAGCAAACTATCAAAAGCTCATTAACCTGCATATATGATTCAACAATTCATAAGATATTCAGATTCTTGCACACCATGGCCTACTGATCTTCTCCTCTTTATATAGTTTTATGACTTTCTCAATATCATGGACCAAAACTACTTAGGACCAATCCCTTGATCCAATACCTTGGACCAATTACCTTGGGTCAAATATCTTCAACCAAAAACTTTGTTTTCCCAAGATATTCGTGCTTTTCCTTCTGTGAAAGTGCGTGTGTATGTATACGCTCCTTTTGTTGAGTAAGCCTGCATGTATATGCAACTTGGTCAAGGTGAACCTATGTATACCTCTCTTTCTTCATTCTTTGTAGTCTTAACAGTAATTATTTGTTGTTGACATGCTACACTGTGAGCTTTCATCTGAGTGAGTTGCCATTAAGGATAACTACTGTATCATAATGCCAACAATCTCCCCCTTTGGACTTGATGGCAACAACAACATCAAGTCACTCTCCCCTTTGACATTAAGGGCAAAAGGGTGGACCAAGATATTTTCTCCCTTTGACATACATTATGCTGGTCATGCTCCCCCTGAGTACATGCTGAATTATCTAATTGAGCTCCCCTTTTGTACATGCTGAGATGCACTGAAACCGTCCATGCTCCCCCCTAAGCACAAGCAAAGTGTGCAAAAATATTTTCTAAAATAATAACATGACTCTATAACTCAACTATGTGAGGATGACCTTCGTATCACCAACGACTCATACATCCATCTCCCAGCCAAGTGGGGATATACCAAATTTGACTCATCCACCCAACCAAGTGGGTATATACCAATTGTTTATACATGACAAAAACAAGAAATATTACATCATCCATCCCATCTAAAGTGGGGATACAAATTAGAACATTTGTAGAAGAGGACTCATTCAAATGTATGAGAAGTATATAATACCCTAGACTTTTACATGATTTGAGCAAAAAATGGTATAAATATCTGAAGCCATGGCTGGACTTAGCAACCATAATGCCAACAATGCTGAATGTACGTGAAGGCTAATGCTCCCCCTGAACCTATGCTACCTGCCCCACTATTTTTCTTGTATGAAAAGCATATACACTCCTTGACCCACAAAAACCTGTGTGTGTACATGACCGTACTTCATGAAACATGCATATAATAACCTTTCTCTGAAAAATTGGATTTAACAGTAGGATGATGCAGCAACTACTCGTAGCTGTTGTCTAAGATATTCAAATGTTTCTCTGGGCAGTGGTTTAGTTAATATATCATCAACCTGTTCTTTGGAGAGAACATACTCCAATTTGACCTTTTGTTCAAGCACTTGTTCACATAGAAAATGGTATTTGATGGGTATGTGCTTGGTCTTGGAGTGCATGACTGGATTCTTTGAAATACTGATGGCACTTGTGTTATCACATAGAATGGAGATGGGTGGAGTACATGTGATTTGAATGTCTTGCAAGTTTTGCATCATCCAAAGTAGTTGTGTGCAACAAGATGTAGAAGCCACATATTCTGCTTCAGCTGTAGATAACACAATTGAATTTTGTTTCTTGCTGAACCAAGACACTAACCTGGAACCCATATGGAATGCACCACCACTAGTGCTTTTTCTATCATCAACACTTCCTACCCAATCTACATCTGTATATGCATGAAGAGTAAGATCTGTATCTCTAGGATACCATAAACCAAAGTTTTGTGTGCCTTGAAGATATTTGAAAACTCTTTTGACTGCCTGAAGGTGTGATTCCTTTGGCTTTGCTTGGAATCTTCCAACTATTCCTACTGCATGCATGATGTCAGGTCGGGTACCTGTTAGATAAAGCAGACTGCCAATCATGGATCTGTAAGTGAGTTGATGTACTGCTGTTGATTCATCATTTGAGCTGAGATTATATCCTATTACCATTGGGGTACATACAGGTTTAGAATCTTCCATGCCATACATTTTCAAGATCTGTTTGAGATATTTGGTTTGTGAAAGAAAAATACCATATTTTTTTTGTTGATCTTGTAGACCAAGAAAATAGGTAAGTTCACGAAGCAAGGACATTTCAAATTCTTGCTGCATTACTAAAGAAAAATTCTAACTCATGGATTGTTCATTGCTTCCAAAGATGATATCATCAACATAAACAACAATAATTAGCAATTTCTTAATGTCAATCTTTGTATATAGATTGCTATCCACTGACCCTTTTGAAAAACCCTATTGGTGTAGATATTTGTCAAGGCAATAATACCAGGCCCTTGGAGTCTGTTGCAGACCATATAGAGCCTTTTTGAGTCTGCATACAAGTTTTGCATAATTTCCAAGAATGAATATTTTTGGTCGTTCAATATAAACTTCTTCTTCTAAATCTCCATTAAGGAAAGCAGATTTAACATCCATTTGGTATACCTTGAGTTTCTGAAAGCTAGAAAGAGAAAGAAACATCCTTATGGCTTCAAGTCTAGCAACAGGTGCAAAAATTTCCTCAAAATCTATACCTTCGTGTTGAGCATACCATTTACAAACAAGTATAGCCTTGTTTCTAATGACTTCTCCATTTTCATTCAGCTTGTTTGTGAATATCCATTTAGTTCCTATAATATTTTTGTCATGACGTCTAGGAACTAATTTCCAAGTATTATTCTTTTCAATTTGCTCAAGTTCTTCATTCATGGCCTTGACTCAACATTCATCTTTGCATGCTTCATTTACATTTTGAGGTTTGGTGGAGGATAGTAATCCTAGATAGCTTGAGGTTTTTGTAATAGTTGTTTTTGTCTGTACACCTGCCTCTTTTTCCCCTGAAATTTGAGTTTCTGGATGATTTTTCTAAACATACCTGGACGAAGTCTTTTCTTCTACCATTATCTCTTCTTTTGGTGCTTCATTGGTTTCTTCTTTAAAATCACCGTGATCTGATGTGGGAAAATAATCCCCATCTTCTTCATTGTTATAATCTTTTGCTTTTATCTGTTTTGGATTTTTGCATGCTTCATTAACTACAACATCAATATTTTCAACAATTTTCCCAAGTCTTTTATTATAACATTTATATCCTTTACTTTGGGAAGAGTAACCAAGAAGAACACCTTCATCTCCTCTGGGCTCAAATATACCAAGTTTTTCGTTAGTCCTTTGAATATAACATTTGCTTCCAAAAACTTTAAAGTATTTTATACTAGGAGTCTTACCATATCAAAGTTCATGTGGAGTTTGAGTGCTATTTACCCAAACATTTGCTTGGTTGAGAATAGTTACGGCGGCGAATGCAACTTCACCCCAGAAGGTTGCAGGAGTTCTAGATTCATCTAGCATAGCTCGAGCCATTGTTGAACAATTTTGTTCATTCTTTCTACTACTCCATTTTTTTGAGGAGTCCTTGCGGCAGAGAATTTCCTTTTTATTCCATGTTGTTCACAAAAGCCAAAGAATTCATCCAAGGTAAATTCCCCTCCTCGATCAGATCTAAGGCATTCGATTTTGTGATCTAATTCATTTTCAACCAAAGCTTTGAAGGCTTGGAAATTTTCAAATGCTTCATCTTTATGCTTTAGAAGACCTATCCAACACATTTTAGAAAAATCATTAAGGAACAAAATAAAGTATTCTTCTCCATGAGGTGACTTTTTCCTTGATGGTCCACATAAATTAGTATGGACAAGTTCAAGAGGCTTACTAGTTGACCCTTCTTTTTCAATGAAGTGAGCTTTGGTTTTCTTACCGATTTGACATGGTTTGCATCTTGCATTTTCAGGGATGCTGATATCTAAAAGATCATGAACAACCTTGAATCTACATGCTTTTCTTATTTGAGAAAAGATTAGATGTCCCAATCTTCTATGCCACAACCATTTTTCATCATTTTTTCTTAGATAGCACTGTTGTTGTCCTCCCTTGAGTATGTATAAGTTGTTTGGAGTTCTTGTACCTTTGATCATGGTATCTCCTGTATCAAGCTCATGAATAACACCTCTGTTTGATCGAAACACCACTTCATTTCCTTGATCACACATTTGACTAACACTCAACAGGTTATGCTTCATACCATCTACATACATAACATTTCCAGCTTTTACCTTTTCTTTCAAGAAAATAGAGCCTTTACCTTTTATGACAACAGGAGAGTCGTTTCCAAATGAGACATTCTTTTCCTTTTCTAAGGCACTATATGAGTGAAGTTTTTCTTTGTCACCTGTCATGTGTTTTGAGCATCCACTATTGATGTACCACTGATTTTCTTGTCCTTCTGCATACAAGGCTATACCACATCTTTCTATTTGAGATTCTTTCCTTCTCCATATCTTAGGATTTAATGGAGTTTGCTCCTTTTGAGATGTTTGCTGAAATTTGCTCCTACATTCAGATTCTTCATGACCAAAGTTGTTACAGATTGAGCATTCTATTTCATTTTCAAGAAGAGAAAAGTTATTATAGGAACTTTTCTTGATTCCTGTCACATTCCTTTGATTTTGTGCTTCTCTAGTCATGATTATTTTGTAAGAAACACATTGAGCAGCTTTGTGTCCAAAATTATGACATGAAAAACATTGCCCATTAAAGAAGTTCCTGCGGCTATCGAATCTATTAACTTGGTGATTGTAGTTTCTATTGATATTCATCTTTGGAGAAAATTGACTATGATTTACTTGAGGTTGGTTGTGGCTTTTATTCATCCTTGAAGTAAATTGAGTCCGATTTTCTGGGTGATCTGCTTTATGCCTCTGCTGACGATTGTCATACTATTCATTGTTCTTTGCTGCATCAAGATAGCTTTTAGTGGAAGTTGACGGCTTCTATGATTGAGATGCTTCTTCAGTATATCCAAGACCTGTATTTATCAGAGGAGAACATTGCACTTTGATAATTTAATTTGAAGTCTCTGATCCTTTCACAAATCTAAGATTTAAGATTTGAATTCATTTTCTCAAGATCCTTTCTTAAACTCACAATTTCACATTCTAGTTTTTCATTGTGTTTTTCTTTTTTAGCAAGTTGTTATGTCAAGGTATCTATAATCATATTCTTTTCTTCTAAACATATTTTGAGTTTAGATATTTCTTCATGAAGGTCATCGTCTTCTAAAGCATCCCAAAAATTATCATCGGCATAAGCCATTAGAACTCTATAATCATTATTGTTGTCATCTTCACCACTATTTAATAAACCATCGCTATCTTCATGAGTATAGTAACTCCTTTTATTCACAACTTGTTTTCTATTCCATTTTTCATATTCCTTACCTTTTTCATATTTATCTTTATGAGGACATTTGGCATCATAGCGACCGACTCTGCCACAGGCAAAGAATTTCAAGGGTAGCTTACCTCTAAATCTTCTGGAACCTAGTTGAAGCTTTTTAACAAAGTTTACCTCATCTTCTTCTTGTGAAATATGTCCTGATTCATTGTGTTCTTCATTTCCTTTTGTCGAAGCTTTAAATTTGGCTTCCCTCATATCTGAGGGTCCTCCTTTTCTCATCTCAAAGGCAGTTAAGATTCCATGGAGCTGTGTCATAGTGATAATCTATAGATCCTATTTTTCTTCTATGGCAGACACTTTTGATTCAAATTTAGCAGACAAGGATCTCAAAATTTCTCAACTAAGGTAACTTCCTTTATTTATTCACATAGATTCTTCATACAATTAACAACCTCATCTATACGTACGAAGTAACTGGCTATACTTTCATCACTGTGCATCTTAAGAGTTTCATACTGAATTCTGACAGTTTGAAACTTAGCACGTTTTACCTAAGAGTCTTCTTCGTAGCTCAAAATGATTTTATCCCATATTTCTTTGGTTGATTTGAGCTACATGACATTGACAATTTCTGATTATGACAGACTTCCCAATGAAGTATTGACTGCTCTGGCATTAGTCTCATATTTCTTTTTACTTGTCGTATATGTAGGAATTACTGTTGGAAACCTATATCCTCTGTCCACAATTTCCCAGACACCTGTTCCAAGTGATTGTATATAGGCTGTGGTTATTATTTTCCAATAAAAAAAATTTCTCCCATCAAAGATTGGCGGTCTGATGGATCCCACGCTTTCTTGATTACTCATGATGATGGATCTCTCTTCCAGCGATCAAGCTTATTCTGAAGGACCTGCTCTGATACCAATTGTTGGAAATAACACTGAGAGAGGGGTGAGTCAGTATTATCAGATCTATAATTTTATTTCCCAAGCAGATTTATATATGCTACTTCATTGAAGTGAACTAGAATGTACACACGACCATACTTAAAGCAACCACTGTATATGCATAGAACTTTTGATTTTGATGATTTATCATGTATTTAGCTTAAACTAGTATATCGAAGATTTATTAGATAGTGCAGTAAAAGCAGAATAAAGCATCACACATGAACACCAAGATATAAGGTGGAAACCCAATGTGGGTAAAAACCACCTACTGCTGTCATCTCTGTCTTCTTTTTAATAATAAGAAAATATGTTTACAATCTTGTACTGGTGCAGACTCATACCAGTATGAAGGAACCCACCTGCAGAAGGCTATAACCTTCTCTCATTCTCCAGCTACTACTGGAAGGGAGCTACAACCCCCTAGCTCTTGTACTAGCCA
Source organism: Pinus taeda (assembly GCA_000404065.3). Classification (NCBI taxonomy): domain Eukaryota; kingdom Viridiplantae; phylum Streptophyta; class Pinopsida; order Pinales; family Pinaceae; genus Pinus; species Pinus taeda. The sequence continues at coordinate 14,610 of APFE031114537.1, forward strand.
ATATGTTTACTAGTACGTAGGTGCTAGCATATAGAAAACTCCACTCTTCCACCAGGGACCACATTTCATGAATTTTCAGACTGGATACTCCTGGAATACAACACCACAACCTTAAGGCCATGTTTCGTCCAATTTTCATACTGGACCCATCAACAACATTGAAACTTTGAAAGTCATAAATGCAATACCACCATCAAATTTATTTTCATCAACCAATCACTGAAACCCAACAATCACTTTTTGAATCAACCAATTCTAAATCAATCAATCACTTGATCACCATCATCAGTAAATCACAATCAATCTGATCATTCAGAACACTGTCATCAGAATGGAGTCACGAGAGAAGAACCCAGAACTCTGCAACAGCAAATATAAACAACTGAAACTTTACACATCAGACTTCGTAAGGTATATGCTACTTCCATGTGTCGAACCAGCGTGTATACGCACTTTTACCAAAGGGAACCAGTGTACAGATATGCAAATTCTAATTTATGATGTATACACTACTTTGATATGCTGAACCTATGTGTATACACTCTTTTACTAAGGCAATGATAAATTAAACATTACAATTATTTTAGACTTAGTCATACCCAGATCATCATATTTACAGAATGAAACATGTGTCAGCATTTAGATCTAGACTTTTCAAGATCAAAACACATAATGATAATACTCTTAAGCCTTTATGATCCCAATCCATCAATCTTCATCAGCCTTATAGGTGCATCCTTAGATCAGATCAAGCAAACCATCATAAGCTCATTAACCTACATATATGATTCAACACTTTAGAAGATATTCAGATTCTTACACACCATGACTTAATGATCTTCTCCTCTTTATATAGTTTTAGGCCTTTCTCAATACCATGGACCAGAACTACTTAGGATCAATATCTTGGACCCAATACCTCAGACCAATTACCTTGGGTCAAATGCCTTGGACCATGAAATACCTTAGACCAAAAACTTTGTTTTCCCAAGATATACGGCTTTTCCTTCTGTGAAAGTGCATGTGTACATATACGCTCCTTTTGTTCAGTAAACCTACATGTATACGCAGCTTGGTCAAGGTGAACCTGCATATACATATCTTTCTTCATTCTTTGTAGTTTGAATTGCAATTCTTTGCTATTGACATGATACACTGTGAGCTTTCATCTGAGTGAGTTGCCATCAAGGACAACACCTGTATCATAATGCCAACATATGATTTGCTACTAATCGTGATTTTGTTCTTGTGTGTTCTTTATGTTTAGAAGTTTGCACTTGTACAGTCGAATTACATTAATAATCTGAGCATTGAAGCCTTAGTCGTGGTTCATATATTTTGTGCATTCTTGTTGAAATGTTATCACAACCCACAGAGGAATGTGCCACAAGGTTCAGGAGTGGTACGTAAGGTATTTAGAGTGAACTGAGCATTGAAACAAAGCACCCTATTTCGAATGTTGTCACATCCTTTAGATTGGATTTCTAACAATTAGCTTTGCTCTAGTGTGTAATCCTTGGTGAAGAAAGGCGAATGGGACCATTCCCTCTGTTGGGGAGAAAGTCAAGGCCATGGAAAGTTGATTTTGAAGAGAATTGAGTCAATTCACCTTCTTGAAATCCACAACACAAAATTTTAAAGAGCGATGCAAAATTATTTCATAGCGAGTGGCACTACAAAGTTATCTTGTAGCAACTGGATAGTGATAATTAAACAAACACTGTGAATATTTCATAGTGATTAACAAAAAACAATTATGGACTATGTCTTGCTATCTAAGTCTTCTTTTTTCCTATTCATTGCACCAATTTTTGGTATCATATCAAGAATATGGTTATGCAAGCAAGAAGAGCACATGGTCGAGGAGGCAGACTTGTGGGTAATGCAGAACTTAGAGAAGAGGTAAGAAGACTACAAACTCATTTAAAGGCCATGCGGGTAGGGAGGCAACAAGATCTTGAGGCTCGATATATTGGTGAAGCTAAAGAAGAAGTTGAGGAAGAAGGAGCAACACCTGTTGATGAATCTCTAGAAGTCAAGCTATTGAGATCATTGTTATTCTCAAGTTCAAGACCAAAACCTGAAATATCCACCTACATTAGAGGAAATTTCAGCCTAAAAGTGCCCATGAAAATTTCATGTAATTTCCATGTCATAATATGTAAACCAATCAAAGTCCTTTAAATTTAGAAAGAGGTACATGTAAATATTTTGGAGGGAAAAGAAGAAAAACTATTGTTTTAATAGTATTTTTGGCTTATCTCCTTATAAGTTTACTCAAATTTCAAGTGTAGAAACTCGTTGGATGCAGAATTAAATTCCACATCCAACAAGTACCCAATATGAATACCTTTGAGAAGACACATATTGATAAAATAATATGAATACCTTTGAGAAGACCCATATTGATAAAAAAATGAAGATACATTAAAAAAAGTGTGTTCAACACTTTTTTTAAACTATCTTCAAATTTTATCAATGTGGGTCTTCTCAAAAGTATGCATAATGGATACTCATTTGATGTTGAATTTAATTCCCCATTCAATTAGTGTCTACACTTGAAATTTGAGTAAATCTATAAAGAGATAAGCCAAAAATACAATTAAAAAGTTTTCTTCTTTTCCCTAAAAAAATCATAACTCTTATTTTATTATTTTTCTTTAGGAAGCCACTTTTAGGCTAAAATTCCCTCTAATGTGATGGAAACCACGCAGTTGAAAATTTGTTTAATTGGATTAGTGAGTTAGACAAGTATTTTGAATATGAAGAGATGGACGATGACAAACGGGTGATGTTTGGAGTAACAAGGTTGAAGGCTCATGTTGCATTATGGTGGGATAATGTGCATAACGAAAGGATGAAGAATAACAAGCCATTGATCAAAATATGGGACATGGTGGTGGCAAAGATGAAGAATATATTCTTACCGAAATATTACCAATTAACTTTTTACAGGAATATGCAAAACCTCAAGCAAGGTCACTGATAGTAAAAGAATATACCGAATAATTTTTTAGAATTAAATTGAGAGTAGGTTATGTGGAAGACACCCTAGAAAATATAGCAAGGTATATTAATGGCTTAAGAATGGATATTTAGGATGAAATTAGCATGCTTTATCCAAGGACCATGGATGAAGCATACTAGTATGCCTTGAAGGAAGAAGAAAATATAGCAATAAATAAGAACTTAGGTAGGGGGCATGGTTTTGCTAGAGGAAAAGGATAGATAAGTGGAAGAGGAAAACTTCTAGCTCAAAAGAATGATGCAGGAAGCTCAACATAGCAAGGGCAATGGAAGAAAGAAGGTGAAACTAGAGGTGCAAGACATTACAACTTACAAGAGAGGTAGAGGAAGAGGCAAAGATATTTCTTATTGGTGCTAAATATGTTGTAAAATGGGTCACAAATATTTTGAGTGTCGAGAGAATGAGAATATGGGACAACACGGTGCACATATAGTTCAGCTAGAAACAACATAAGTGCAAGAAATTGAGGGAGAAAAAATGTTGGAAACCAGAGAGGCGTTGGTTTTTAATAAAGTCTTGTTGAAGCTAGACAAATAAATTGCTAAACCAACCCAAAGAAGATCCTTATTTAAGACTATGTGTGAAGAAAAAGGGAAGTGCTACAAGGTAGTGATTGACAGTGGAAGCATTGATAATCTTGTTTCCTTAGAAATGGTGAAAAATTGGGTTTAGAGGGAATTAAATATCCAACACCATACAAAGTATTTTGGTTGCAAAAGGGACACCAATTGTTAGTGAATGAACAAAGTGAAGTTGAGTTCCAGATAGGTAGACATAAGGACAAGGTAATATATGATATAATGCCAATGGATGCTTGCCACATCCTTTTGGGTCAACCATGCCAGTTAAACAGGAGAGAGATACATGACGGAGAGAGAAATAGCTACAAGTTTGAAAAGGATGGCGTCAAACAAAATCTTGTACCATTGAAGGAAGAAAGTGCAACTAAAACAAGCAGCCCCAAGGCACCATTGTTAAGTGGTAAATAATTTCTACAACAAACGGAGAAAGAGGAGGTTAGCTATGCGGTACCTACAAACCAAAGGTTTTGCTTCAACACATTGAAATTGTATAGTTACCTATTAAGATTCAAGAAATGTTGCATGAATTTAATAATATTGTAGTAGATGATTTTCCAAGTGACTTGCCACCCAAAGGAAGAATCAACCACCATATAGATTCGAAACTAGGAGAAATCCTTCCAAATAAGTTTGCATATTGAATGACACCCAAGGAGAATGAAGAAATAAGGAAATCAGTTTAGGAGTTGTTGGAAAAAGGGTTGATAAGAGAGAGCTTGATTCCATGCACTGTGTCTGTTGTACTAAGTCCAAAGAAGGATGGATAATGGAGGATGTGTACAAATAACAGAGAAATCAGCAAGATCACGATTAGATACAAATTTCCATTGCCACAAATGGATGATATGATGAACTATTTGAATGGAGTAGCTTACTTCTCAAAGATTGATTTGAAAAGTGGTTACCATCATATTCAAATCAAAGAAGGAGACAAGTGGAAGAAAAAATCCGAGACTAATAATGGGTTGTACGAATGGTTGGTCATGCCATTTGGGATGAAAAATGCACCTAGTACATTCATGCGGTTGATGAATGTTGTCTTGGAGGAATTCATTGGTAAGTTTGTTATTGTTTACTTAGATAATATTTTAATTTCTAGTCAAACAAAACAAGATCACCCCAGACATGTGACATATGTTCTAAAATGATTGCAGCAAGAAAAATTGTTAATTAAACTGAATAAATGTACTTTTATGGAATTTGAGTTAGTATACTTAGGTTTTTTCCATTTCCAAATAAGGATTGAAAATGGATCCAGAGAAAATAGAGGCAATTTTGAATTGGCCTTCACACAAGAGAATTTTCGAAGTTAGAAGCTTTCATGGCTTAGCCAACTTCTATCAAAATTTTATCAAGAACTTGAGTCGGGTATTTGCACACCTATCATAGATATAATCAAGAAAGAAAAACAACCATTTTGTTAGGAAATAACAATAGAGAAAAGTTTCCAGCTATTAAAGAAGAAGATGCCGAGAAACCAATTTTGAAGTTTCCTAACTTCAATCAATGTTTCAAATGAGGTGTGATGCCAGTGGGAAAATTGTTGGAGGTGTACTGAGCCAAGAAGTTAAGTTGCTATGCTACTATTGTAACCACTTCTTGTTATTAGTCCAACCCCCTTATTATATTGTTGTGTCCATGTAGTACCAATATTGTTATTATTGTACCCCATAGAAGCCCACTATTGTTATTGTTGTGCCCTTACATTATTCTTGTTATGTCATCTTGATTATATTATGACCTTGGGAAACTTATCACAACTTTCTCCCTAAGCATCAGATTGAAATTTCGTAAGACGTTACAAAAAAAGGATAGACATTACTTCTCTGTGTATTGTTTTCAGTTCGAAGGTCGAAACAGTGACAGGTGGCACTTCATACAAGTTAACTCTATAGAAAAGGTATATAATCTGGTCATCTTAGGAGATTGGGCATAACTCTTTCTTGGAAAATCCAATTTTGACCAGACTTGTGGCATTGGAAGGAGGACACAGATGGATATTGCAAGTCACAATTATAGACCTTGGAGATCTAAAATTTCAGAGATACAATAGATTGAAGATTGAGATCCTAAAAGCAAGAAAAAGAATGACTCGAATCAAGAAAATAGAAATACCTGGTAATCAAATTTTGATGGATGATTTGAAGAATGTGATTGATGCTAAGATAAATAGTTTTATCTATTCCATGGAAGTTGATATTGATGGTATGAAAGAATATTGGAAGAAAGGAATGGAAGATTTGAAGAAAGACATGGAAGGTTTGAAGGAAGGTGGGACAAAGCTACTACAAGAAAGGCCTCCTAATGGTGAAAAGGTAGTAGAGGGAACTCATGATGAGAAAAAAATTAGTGTTGATCATGATTTCATAGAATCTAACATTAGATTGACGATCCAACATATTCCAAAGATAGATATGAGGAAGTTTGTTGGCAAGGATCCCGTAACATGGATACTGCAAATGGAGAAATATTTTGATCTACATAAAGTGGAGCTGTTACAAAAGGTATGTATTTCATCTTTATATTTAGAACCGAATAAATTTTTATGGTATGAAGGGATTTGTTCTCGTAAACCACTTGTCACATGGTTAATTTTCACGGATGAAATGATAGCACATTTTGAGGATACAAAGAGAAACACCTTCTTTATCCAATTGATAAATCTCAAACAAAAGGGTTCAATGGCAGAGCACATTGCAGAATTTCAAAAATTTAATATAAGGGTGAATGATATTCTAGAGAAGTGAAGGATTGATGTCTTCATAGGGAATTTAAAGGATAACATTCAACATGAGGTTCATCTTTGGGAACCTGATTCATTGGAGAAGGCATTAGGTTGGCAAGAAAAATTTAAAGCGGAATTATGGAAACAATGAATCCCACCACTCACAACTATAAATATGGAAGTGTTTTTTCTCCTATCATTCCACAACCTACAAGGTTTACACCACAACAATTGGAAAAAGAGGAAGATAAAAAGGCCTTGTTACATTTGTGATAGAAAATACACTAAAGGTCATAAGTGTGCTGAGAAGAAATTATTTTACATAGGTTGTGAAGAGGAAGAAGAAAAAGATCAGGGAACATCAAAAGAAGAGGACATACACTAAGAACCAACCCTAGAGAAAAAAGAAATGAATCTGACCATATCTTGTAAAGCATTGGCAATAATTACCACTCCTCAAACTCTCAAGATAAAAGGACATATCAAGAAGAAAATGGTTCAAGAAGTGAAAGATCACATTGAGAAAGAAGAAATGAATCCGATGATATCTTGTAATGGATTGGACGGAATTACCACTCCTCAAACTATCAAGATTGAATGACATATCAAGACCAGAAAGGTAATAGTGTTGATTGATTCAGGTAGTACCCATAATTTTATTCATTGTAAGATAGCCAAGGAATTGAATTGCTTCCTATATCCAGCACTAGAGTGTCAAGTGATGGTTGCAAGTGAAGGAACCGTAAATTGCTTTGGAAAGTGCCATAATATTAAGCGATCCATGGGAGAATATGTATTGAATATCCCAATGCTTTCCATTCCAATGGGTGGTGTTGATGTTGTATTAGGAGTCTAATGGCTACAATCCTTGGGTACAATAGCTTTTAATTTTCAAGAACTTTTCATGAAATTTTCTTGAGAAGGAAAGGAATTTGAATTAAGGGGTATCACAGGGAAACCAGGAAAGGTAATAAGCTCTAATGGAATGACAAAGCTTCTAAAGAAAGAACAAAGAGGTGTAATTGCACAATTATGTTCGCTAGAGGTTCCCACATCAAAATCATTTATTTCTCCAAATCTCAAAAAGGTCTTGGACAACCATTCCAAGGTATCTGAGACTCCCAAAGGCCTCGTACCTATTTGTGATCATGATCATGATATTCATTTGATTCCAGGAAGTGTTCCTCCAAACATCAGGCCTTACAGATATTGATATGCCCAAAGCAGTGAAATTGAACGTATGGTTGCCAAAATGCTAGAGGTTGGTATAATTATCCAACCAAATTTGGTAAATGAAGCAAGGGATGAATGTAAGAGTGATGAAGGGTGGGAACTCATTCAAAAGTTGTAGAAGATCTCAGTTCAAACAATATTGCTAGAACATGAAAAGGAAGGAAAAATCATATTGGAACTTGAAGCAGTCACAGAATCGAGGAATCAACAACTACAAAATTGATCAATTTCAGAGTATCTCATCAAGTGGAGATACTTACCCATTGAAGATTCCACATGGAAGGATTGTAATTTTAAGCAAACTCATCTAGAACTATTCAATTGTTGAGGACAACACTTTTTGAAGGAAAGGGGCATGTTAGGTCCCTATACTACTATTGTAACCCCTTCTTATTATTAGTGCAACCCCCTTGTTATATTGTTGTCTCCATGTAGTACCAATATTGTTATTATTGTACCCCATAGAAGCCCACTATTATTATTGTTATGCCCTTACATTATTATTGTTATGTCGGCTCTGATTATATTATGACCTCTTAGACTCCTATATATAGAAAGGAGGTCTTGTCATTTGTATCATCCAAGAATTGTTCATTTGTGTAATGTAAAGGAGGTTCCCCCCTCGAAGAGGCTTATTTTGAAGGCATTTATCTATATTTTCTATCTTTTTGTGAGCTAGTTTCATAACACAAGAATATAAACATGTTGCATATTTCAGTGAGAAGTTAAGTGAATCAAAATGGAAATACTCTTCTTATGAAAAAGAGTTCTATGTTGTGATTCAAGCTATGAAGCATTGCAGGCACTATTTAATGCCCAATGAGTTTGTTTTGTTCTATGATGATTCTACGTTACAATATACAATGTAACAACACAAGTTGAACCATAAGCAATTCAAGTAGGTTGAATTTTTGTAGGGTCTTACCTTTATTCTAAAGCATATAAGTGGACACGTAAACAAAGTAGTCGATGCTTTAAGTGGGAGGATTGTGATCATGCAAGAGAGTCAAGTGCAAGTTTTAGGCTTTGACTATTTGAAGGATTTGTATGAAATTGATGCTGATTTTAAGAAGCTTTTAATGGATGCAAGAACCTTATGAACAAATATAGCAACCCATGGAAAGATTTCATGTTGCAAGATGGTTTGTTATTTAAGAACAACTGACTATGTATTCCAAAATTTTCTCTAAGAGATAATTTGATACAAGAAAATCACAATGGAGGGTTAGCAAGACATTTTGGTGTCGATAAGACACTTGGGTAGCTGGATCATTTTTATTTCTGGCCAAAAATGAGAGTTGATGTGGAAAAATATCTGATTATGTGTGTCAACGTGAGAAAGGAAGGAACCAAAATGGTGGATTATATGCACCCTTACCCATTCCGAGTAGACCATAGGACTTAGTGAGTATGGATTTTATTTGGTTTGCCAAAGATTCAACGAGGTAATGACTCAATACTTGTAGTTGTGGATAGATATACAAATATGGGTCATTCTATTCCATGTTAAAAGACTAATGACGCTACACATGTGGCTAACTTGTTTTACAATGAGATTGTTCAACTACATGGTTTACTGAAGAGTATAATTTTTTACAAGGGCACAAAGTTTACATGGAATTTTTGGAGAACCTTATGAAAGAAACTTGGAACCAAGTTAAAATTCAACTCAACCTATCATCCACAGTCTGATGGATAGACTGAAGTGGTGAAAAAATGTATTGGGAACATATTGAGAATCTTTGTAGGTGATTATCCCAATCATTGGGATCATGTATTAGCTCAAGCATAGTTCACATATAATGATTTTCCAAATAAGAGCACAAGGAAAATCCCACTTTAAATTTGGTATGGAATGCATCCTTAGGGAGTTTGGGAACTATGAGATTTGGGAAGAATGGAACAAATAAGTGTTGAAGGAGAATATTTTACAACAGCAATGAGTGAATTACATGAGAAATTTAAGCATAAGTTACTAGAGAATAGCTTTAGGTACAAGCAGAAAGAATATTTAAAAAGAAGAGAAGTGAACTTTGAGGTGGGAGACATGGTCTTAGCTCACCTGGGAAGGGAGAGATTTCCAAAAGAGAAATATAATAAACTTAAGATGAATAAGATAGGTCCTTACAAGATACTTCACATGTGTTCTACAAATGCTTATGAACTGGAGTTACCTACAGCCATAGGTATTTCACCAATTTTTAATGTGAGTGATTTGTATCCTTATCTAGCTAGTGACAAAGACTCATCTACAACAAACAAAAAAATGAATAAGATAGTGAGAAATAGTGGGTAAAACACATGCTCATGGAAAAAACATTGGAAGATGAAATAATTTTGGACAGAAAGGTTGAAAAGAAGACTAGAGCAAAGGAATATCTATAATACTTGGTGAAGTGGAAAGGTCATCCATTTGAAGATTCTACTTAGATGAATACTGTAGCTCTACAAAAGAAGGTTGTTTTGTCGAAGACCTTATGAGAATGAGCTCTTAAAACTTTTCTTCCCTGGGAAGCCTAATGTAGGTGCGTAGATGAAGCACAAAATTTGATGAATATTGGACAAAATATTGCTAATGTGATGGGATGGTCACATGGTAATTTTGGGGGGGGGGCAATATTTGTTTAGGAATTTTGAAAGTTTAATTTAGGAGGAGTTTTGATTTTTTTTATAAGTGGAGGGGATATTTTCTATTGTAAATATGGATTTTTAGTTTCCTTTGTTTTGTAGAGAAGATGAAATGATTCACCTCTTGTGACTCTTGCTTGTAACATGTTAATTTTTATTTCTAAAAGAGAATGAGTTCTTGGAAGAAAAAAAAAAAGAGGAGAAGAGAAGGCTCATAGTTTCTCTATGAAATTATATTTTTTTAGGTTGAAAATCATTATACTTTCCTTCTATGTAAACAAGGAATTGTTTTCTATGTGAATGGTGTAATTGAATGAGCAATGGGACTATAAGTTGGTGTGGTCTTGAATTGACTCGAGGTCTAGTGTTTGAGGAAAATCAATCTCTACTTATGAACAGTTGCTAATCGTGATTTTATTCTTGTGTGTTGTTTATCTTTAAAAGTCTGCACTTGTTCAATAGAATTACATTAAGAATCTAAGAATTGAAGCCTTAGTCATTGTGGTTTCTTCATATATCATGTATTCTTGTTGAAATGGTCTCACAACTTGCAGAGGAATGTGCCACAATGTTTAGGAGTGGGAGCATGAGGTGTTTATAGTGAACTGAGCGTCAAAATAGAGTACCATGTTTTGAATGTTGTCACATCCTTTAGATTGGATTTCTGACCATTATCTTTGAGCTAGCATGCAATCCGTAATGAATAAAGGTGAGTGGGATCATTCTCTATGTTGGGGAGAAAGTAAAGGCCGTGGAAATTCGATTTTGTAGAGAACCAATTTGTTTCACCTTCTTGAAATTTTGAATACAAATTTTTTAAAGAGCATTGAAAAATTATTTCGTAGTGAGCAACACTACGGAATTACCTTGTAGCAAGACAATGAAAATTAAATAGATGAAGTGAAATTATTTCGTAGTGATTGATAAAAAAAAAATCTGGACTACGTCTTAATATCTATCTCTCCTTTTAGCCTGCCCATTGCACTAAGATAGGATTTAACGTTAGCTTAGTATCATTATTTTGTAGGATTTAAAACTGTATTTTGAGGTATTTCATTTAACTTATTTCAGATTAGTCTCTTTATGCAAAAAGTATGTTTTTATATATTTTTCTCTCCATGGTTTCTTTAGGTTCCCTAGAGAATTCTTAAGTAGGGACCACTCAATAATGAACAAGGAATATTTGTGTGTTGTTATCTTTCCTTTTTACATTTCTCTTTTGTTATTCTTGTCATTGTTTGTTGTTATATATATTATTTCCTACCAGTAGCCTTAATTTACTATAGAAGTTTTTAGAGCATCTAATTTCAAGTAGGGTTAGTTATTTTATGTCATTCATTAGAGGGTATTGTTAATCCTATTTTGCAATGCTTTAGCTTTACAACATGTTAATTAAAGTATAGATAACCATGTTTTGTAGTAGCTTCATTTCATATTTATATGTCAATTTAAGTAGGGTTAGTCACGTTATCAATATGTGTTTTTAACTCCATTTTTCAACCCTTCCAATTTTTTTTCCAAGAACACGGTCATGTTGCAACATGTTATTTCTAGCTATCACTTGATTTTGTTTCTTTATATTTCATCCTTATTCTCCCTTGCTCAGTATCGCAACTCATCATATGACTCTAAGGAGATCCTTCCTTAATACCATTTGTTGTTTACATACCCTTATGTCTATTACATTCTTCCTCTCTAATAAAATTGGAAACACTCTCCACATCCCCTTCTCGTAGGGACTTTGACTTAGGATAAACTAGGTGTAGAGCCATTAGTAGTGGAGAGCAAGGAAAAAAAGTAAAGATGTTGAGATTGATCATCCATTCTTATTGTTAAGTAGTTATTTCATTCATAGAGTAACATGTTTGATTCCTAAATACATAGTTGTCCAAATGTGGTTTGTACACATATGGCATGTTCCTAGGTTGAAAATTTAAAGTTAATATAAGGAATTAAACTTTATTATTGCAATTATTTAGCCATCGATTATAGGTTACTTTATGGAATAATTTTTCAATATTGTATAATCCTTCAAATGTGTATAGTGGGAGAATAAGAATTTTGTATTGTCAGAGAAGTGTGAAGATTTTTTTGTAAATATTAAGCACCAACTAATTATTGTACCTATGTTTGAGGGTGCCCAATATAAAAAAGGAATTTTTGTGTGTGTAAATATGACTTATGGGATAGCTTGGGGAACCTTTATGTAGGAGGTAGTCCAATTACATATGTATAACAAAAATTAGTTGATATTATCAATGGAATTATGGCACTCGTGACCTAGAACTAGTAATTAGTTGCACATTATTTGAAGGTATGTAGGAATTATTTGGTGGATCAGAAATTCGAGCTTAAAATAAATAACTAAACATGCTTTGTAATTTGTATTGTTGGTGAAACCCTATCTAAAACTATGTTTATGAATTAAAATATAGGAATAATTTTAGCATTATGATTAGAATATTAAGGGTATCCACAATATTACTAAATACATCTTTACATTACACTTAATGATACCCTATTTTTGCATAAATGTCATTAAAAAAGGATGGTGTTTTCCTAAATACTCTCATTGTTCTCTCATAATATTGAATATTTCTTAGTAGACATATTTGACATGTTTTGTGTATTTCAATTGCTTAGGTTTATTACTCATAATTTATTGCAAGTGCTTCCTGAACAAAGCTATATTAATATTTAATCAATATCAAAATATTCATTTTGTGAGCTTAAGTGGCCCTTTCAAGATATACTAAATAAATGCATATTTGTTTAGACCACTTTAAAAAAAAATTGAATTTTTCTATTGTTAGACAAAATGAAAATAATATTGTCATAAATGTAAATGGTAATGTGTATATTTACTATGACCCCATGTACAAGCATAATATTTTTATGAGAAATAAGTATTCTAAGAAAAATAAGGATTCCCTTGCACTTGAATTTTATTCTTCACTCAAGGAAGAAGAAGAAGAAGAAGCTCATGAAATTCCTAAATAGAAGGCTCATGTTGACCCTCGCTTAGCTAGATTCACCCTATTAGTGTGTAGTGCTTCAATGTAGTTGAGTAGAAATTCCATAACCATTTATTTCCATGTATGCATTCACCATGACATGCCTACTCTAATTAATCATGATAATGATTTACTAGTGTGTTGGACATTTCCCACCATAGTTTATGTGAACCATGACCTATGAAGCCTTATAAATCTTTATTGTTCCATGCCTTCTTAGTGGATTAGAATCATACAAAATAAACAGGTATAAGTTACTACCATGCCCTTTGATCTTTCCCTCCTTTCCTCTTAGTATGAGAGGAAAGATAATATCACTATCATCCTATCAACCCTTTCTTTATATAAATATAAAATGGTGATGTCATTATTAAATCAGCCATTATTGATCCAAATTATTCATACCCTTAACATCATAAACACTTTTTTGTACTAATATCTCAGAACTTCCCACTATATTTTCTACTACCTAGATATTTAAAGGCTTCAATAAATCTAAGAATATACCTCTCGGGGATGTTAGCTTTCCTCCATTGTTTAGACAAAAAACAATGAATATATATTTTTTAATAATTAAAGAGTAATTAGTGTATAACATCCCCCTCAGATGACCATGGTTCAATGCAATAATGGAAGCCCCTTGCACCTTTATAGTTGAGTTATTATGTTTTCGTGAAGGTAATATATTATCCATTGTGGATGACCTTGACACTTTTTCCAATTACTCTTAGTTTTCTCTGAATTTGTTTTTTCTCCTAGAACCCCTCTAAGGGGATTCCATGGTTTTTATCTTTCATCACCTTGAATCTTTTTGGGTATACATTTGACCTTTTCCTTCCTTACCTCCTTTTCCTTAAGTAATTTTTCCTTCATCCTCCCCTCTTATCTCTTATATCTAATCAAATTTTCATGTCAATCCTTTGACTCATAATTTTCTTTGAAGCTATACAAACCATGCACATTTCCCAAGGTTGTTCTTGTTGCATCTCTCAAAGGTAGAACCCTAAGACTATCTCATTGGTTCTTTCCAATAGCAATAGGGTTGTATTAGTGGTAATATTCTAAAGGCCAATTAATTGAGGAACTATGTTTATTTACAAACCCACCTTCACCCAATGGTGAACTCACCTACATACTTGCCTAGAAGTGCTTAATAGGTTGGACTAAATATTCCTCAATGACATCTCTTTTTCAAGTATGTGTATTAAATATTCTTTAATTATTGTTTGGTTTTATTTTTTTCTTTTGTGTTGTTGACCCTAGCCAACATTTGAAATATTGTCCAAAATATGAAGAAAAATAATCCTTTCAAGGTATGCCCTCAGACCAATGTTAAGTCTTGGTGATGGGTTTCTTTTTCAAATTATAACTTTCCATAAACATTGCATGAAGCAAACTAAGAACCTTTACGATATGAGCATAATTTATATCCTTTTTTCCTAATATTGAATGTTGTAGGTTAAGATTTCATAACAAATCCATTATGGTTTCATATTATTCAAAGATAGTGAATCCATGGTCTCCCCAACAATGTTATCTTCTTACATGTAAATGTGGGAAAGTAGGTCACTCCATTTTTTTTGGGACATCACAATTAATACTTCCTTAAAGAATGAAAATATTAGTAGTTAGATATATATTAAAATTCAGGTGTAATTTATTTTGTGGGAATTTTTGGAATAACCAATTTTAGAGGTTGTTATCACTCCATAATTTCCCAAGGCCATGACAGAAACCTAGACATAACCACAAAACCACTTTGGAAGCTGGGACCTATACCTTCTAGCTTCAGAGAGGGATCTCTCTATATGATTTAGATTTGTTGTTTTGAGATATTAGGCTAGTTATTGAGTTTTGAGTTTGGGTTTTTCAAAGATTTGGCTAAAACTGTAGGGA
Organism: Pinus taeda; assembly: GCA_000404065.3. Lineage (NCBI taxonomy): Eukaryota > Viridiplantae > Streptophyta > Pinopsida > Pinales > Pinaceae > Pinus > Pinus taeda. The sequence continues at coordinate 29,715 of APFE031114537.1, forward strand.
AAGTCCATTAGGAATTGGAGTCATAAGTTTTAGGGTGATCAAATACAAGAATGTCACAAGATATATAACAAGACAAGGTAGGTAGGATTTTGGATCTTTAGAGCATTTGTGGGGTGAATGGGACGAAAAAATTTAGATTCAATTAAATATAGAAAATGCTAGGATGATTTCTATATTTAAAATCATAGTGAAAACATAAATATTGTTTATAAGACAGAGTAAAGTGTATTTAAAGAAATTCAGCCCCTAATCTTCTTTAAACAATAGAGACAAAAAAACATATGAAAAATTGGAAAAATAACAATTTACAAGAGAGGAAGCTTCACCAATTGCCTAACATATGAATCTTGGAACAAAATTTTTGTATTAATGGAAATGATCACTTCATTACATGTACAAATTTACATTAAGGATTTCCCTTCTTCATACAAGTTCCAACCCTTTATACTTCGAAATATGAAGTATCTATATAAATTTATCAAAACATCTTGATTTAAAATATCAAGATTTTCTTACAAAATATCCCAAAAATTGTTTTAAAAAAGGTACAAGAATATAGGAAAGCTAAAAATGTTGAGGCTCTCTGGCACTGACTCTAAGGATTCCGGTGATGAATTAGCCTAAAAAAATTGTTTCTTTGTTGCTGAAGATGAATACTTGTTTACTCAAGAATTTAACATAATTTATCCCATCCGTCTTCATCTTGGGTGGAGAACTTGATTAACTTTCTATAGGTTTCATCCACCTCGGTATATTTCTAGAAAGTGGGCTTAATTACAAACATATGTTTTATTTCATGTTTTTTAAGTAAGTCGAACATGAAACCTTCCGTGAATGCTTTCCTTGTAATGGTTCCTTTTATGGTGGAAAATTTTGATTTATCTCTTGCTATGGAATATAACTTTTGCTGATAATCTTCTAGCTGAACTAAATTATCTCCCATTCCCTTTATACCTGGAAGCCCCTTTTGATGCATTATATTGAATTTTCTATGGATTTTTTGAATTCTAACCTCAAAGTTATGACATTTATTCTCTAATTGTAGCATTAAATTTATTTTTTTAAGAACTCTTCTTACCTCAAGGATTGTCTCAGTTCTGTCTGCAATCTCATATTCTTCCAATTCTTCTTTTGTCTTTGAATTCAGAATTCTTATTAAAGTAGTAGCTTCACCTGATTTTTGACACAAGTTTTCCTTTATCTCTTCAATGAACTCTTTTTATTTCTGTACCATTTCCTCTTGCTTGAGAATCATTTCAATGGAAGGACAAATTTTAGTCATAGCTTCATTAATCTCCACCTAAATGTTCTCCTTTGCCTGTGCAATTGTTTGTGCCATGGCAGATTCATTTTCTAAAACTTTAATTCTTTGAATTAATCTGTGAGTCTTTTGAAGCTCTGACACATACACATTATCAATTTTTAATTTTTGTTCTTAGAGGTTTTTAAACTGAGCTTTCATCTTTTCAATCACCTGGCCTCTAATAGGCAAGCCTTCCATAACTTGGATTATTTCTGTTAATGTATCTGTAGACTATATATATGTTGCATTAGATTCTTAGAAGCCCCTGCTCTTGATGTACCTACAGCTGGAATTGTTCTGAGAAGAATGACTGCTAAATGAGTTGATTTATTTTTCCCTTTTAGCATCTTTTCTATTTCAGTCTCCATTTGTTTAATTTTTCCATTATGTTCAATGATGATTTTATACGTATCTTCTTTCTCCTTCTCTAGTTGACCATATTCCTTTGTTTGTGGATATTGAGTAGATGGAAGTTTGAGTTGCTTCTTTAGGGCTGCAATGTCAAATTTTTTTACTCTTAATGATCTCCTACACAACTTTTACATTACGGGGATCATATCCTGGTTTAATCACTAAATCCTCTAAAGACTTTATCTTAGTGGATTTAGCTAAAGAAGATATTTTTTCCAATTTTAGTTGAGACTGAATATTACTGCCTAATGCCTGAAATATGGATGCTGCCATTGCTGATTTTATCAGGGTAGAATACAACATTTCACCTGTTTTCTTGTGCAAATCCATATTATCAATAGGATGGATTTGATCAATGTTAAAGGAAAAGCTAGTATTTTTGTATTCATCTGCATTTTTAGGAAAATGAACTTGAGCTTCAAGGAGAGATATCTGCATTTTCCCTTCCCCAGTGTCAAAAGCAAAGAGACATCTATGTTGTGATGAAGCTGTCTGTTTCCAGAACTGGGAATAGGTTGTTACTTTCGCCAGTTCATTTTTATTTTTGATTTCCTTATACCTTGCAAATATACTTGGTTAAACTTGATCATGGACCAATTCTCCTGATTGAAATGCTTCCACTGGTTCTTGAGAAGTTGAAGATGATGGTGACCCTATAAAAATATCTTCAACTCGAGGGAAAGTAGAAGTATAAGGACCTGTGAAAACTATTGTGGACTGGACATTTGCTTCCTATGCAAACTCTTCTACTGGATTGGTTTTATGCCTCTTCTTATATATTTGGATTTATTTCCCCTGCATATCTATGACCGAAGGGGAAACATCCTCCCCTCGTCTTTTATCCTAATTTTCCTATGGCACTGGTGTGTATGATGTTGTTCAAACTAGGGTTTGGAACTGAACTTATCCTCAGTGAGGATAGATGGGGCGATTCAAGTGAGATCGAATACAGATCAACTTTCTATTCATTTGTGGACTGGGTGGTCGAGGAGTGCCGTGGTTATCCACCTGGATCCTCTCTTCTCGAGAATCCATACATCCCTTATCAGTGTATGGATGGCTATCTCTCGGGGCACAGGTTGAAGTTCAACCTAGATGTGGAAAAGCGTAGTATAAATTACATGTTCTTTTGCTTCCTGGAATTTTCCCTCCTGCCATTGATCTTGATTCATATATTTCTTAATTTCAGGCCTGGGAGTATTGGAGTAGGGAGTAGTTTTCTGTTCTACTCTCAACTTTGATATTATCCCTAAAGGATCATATGACCATGTGAAATTGAGTTTAAATTTCATCTGTTTGAGCATAAGATTTTCTTCTTTTATTGTTGTCCTAGTATTACAAATGAATGGCCCAACCTATGCTTTAATTTTGAATTAAGATTTTCTTTCAGCTTTCATAAAGTGTAGATCATCTAGATTTATTATTTGCCTAATATACTCTAACGAAAAGAATCTTATAGAAACAAATTTAGGCAATTTATATGGATGAAATTCACATCCTTACACCCTGATGTCAGTATATTTTTTATATAGGTACCAGTCACATGTCTTTGTTTGTTCGTTGAGATGTAGAATTTTCCTAACCTTAGGTCTAATTCTAGGTTCAACATCACTATTAAGTAGGTAGGAAACTGTGTACAAAAACTGATCTACATAATCACTGAAGGTGAATTCATTGGTATGCTTCCTTACCAAGGAAGTCTAATGAATCATAGGCTGTGCATTGCCTTGTTCATCCAATCTCTGTAGTGGAAATTGAAATATGTCTACTTGATGGAATGCGAACAAGTAAACTAAAATTGAATCATGCTTAAAGACTCCTTCAGTAGAAAACTCAAGGAACTTCTCATGAATGACCCCTGCTAACAATTCACTGTAATGAAAAATGATTGAAGGTTTCTCTTCTGTTGAAAACATTGATAGAAAATCTATGATGGCTTCATCAACCCATTGATCGGTTTGATAGCCCAGTAAACAAGAAACTATAGAGATAATTTGTTTTGTCATTTCAGGGAACATGGAGGATGGATAAGGAGGGTTTGTCTTCAACAATTGGACATTCTCAGGTAGAAATGTCTCAAAAAAATTTCCTTTGTGAGGAAAAGTTAGGTTTTTGTAGTGTTCCATGAGGGAATGTACTGAAAAGGGTTTCAAAGAGGTTGAATTTTGGATCTGAAGCATTTGGCATATGGAGTCAGGGGTTAATTGTGAAAAGAATATTATTGTGCTGGGCCACAATTTCCCTTTGACTTGGTATGTACCTAAAACGGAACCATGAGACAAATTTTAGAAATTGATGGGTTTGGAGAAAAATGAATTAAAGCAAGAAGGAGTCCCGGAAACTCAATTCATCATTGAGATCAAGGAATTTCTGTTTTAACTAGTTGTGGAGTTCGTAGAGGTGGAACTCACAACTAGTTTTAGAGATTTTATAATGTTCATCCACTAATGGTTGATGGTCTAAGTCAATTACAGGGGGAAGCATAGGTTTTTCCCTGTGGCTTTTGATTTACATTTAGAAGACATTTTTAAGGAAATGAGATGGGAAAAATAGTAATTACCTGGGAATAGTCGAAGGAACAATATTCGGCTTGATGAGGCTAGAGTAATAATAGTAGACATTCATTGTTATAGGAGTGTAGAGGAAAGGCTGACTGAATGGGGTTCAGGGTTATTTTGTTAGCAAGATCACTATACCATTTAGAGTTATCCATTTGACAGAACATATTGATTAATTTGGCAACGATTATGTTCTGAAACATATATTAATGGTTACATTACGAGTACAAGAATGTGATAGGAGTGGGATGAGAGTGGGAAGGGGATGTGCCACTTAGCGAGATCTAATTAGAGGGGATGCGACATGTGACAGGAGCAGAGTGGAGCGAAGGTAGTGGGGTTAATGATCATTATTAGGTAGGAAGAGGGCAAAGGAGGATTTCAGGAGGGGGGGCGGGTGAGTGGTAAGCATCTTAGGTGGAGGGGGGTCCGAAGTCGATGAGGGGATGACATGTTGCGAAGGTGGGATTAGGATAATCTAATTTTTTGACACCCCCCCCGATTAACTATCAAAGGGGCTGGGGGGGTTGGTCTGAAGTGATTGTATTCCATTGATTTGGGAGAGTTAGATCGTGACCATTGATTTCAGCTCATTTTTAATTACAAATGACAAAAACGTTGTGTCAAAAATAAATTTATTAACACTTAATTGATCGTGATTACACTGTGCCATTAAAATAATCAACTCAATTATTTAACAAGTAATGTAGTATTTAAACTAGAAACACATATATCTAATTTTCTAAGGGGTCTTTAATCACATTTTTTCTATTTTTTAATATATATCTATTTTTCTTTTGTTTCTTCATACATATATCATTTTTTTAAAGATCCCCTTTTCATTTTATTTTTTCTCTTCTTTTTCTTTTTCTTTTCTTTTATTTTTTTTTTCTTTTTTGGAAATAATTGGCAGAAGGAAATATTATTTTCAACATCTCCTGACATCAAAATCAACAAATAATCATCAGTTGATCCTATAGATTATAGGTCCCTAACAATGTCTCCAATGGGGATGTAAACCTCCCTATGAGGTGTCAAGAAGGTTTTAGATTAGTATCCTTTGTCCATTGGTTAATCTATTCTTATCTGTAACTGAATTGATTACCAGTTGTTATTATAAATATTGGTAGCAACTCATCAGAAGCTTAGGGCCTTCTCTTTGGGCTTCAATTATCGGTTTTAACCACCCTCTCTTGCAGTAAAATGATAAAATGATATTTACAATGAATTGAATGAGAAACTTATCAATTCTGGAAGAAAATAGTGCTTGAGTAGTCTACCATTCACAGGTCCTCCTAGAAGTCCTTCTCCAGTCAAGTCTTTCAGAAAGAATGCATTGTTACCTTGAAACACTTCAATTTTATATGGTCCTTTCCAAAGATTGTCGAATTTCCCATGCTTACCTTTCTCTTCATTTCTTGAGTCCCATCTCAACACAAGATCATCTAGTTGGAAGTCATCTGCTCTTTCATTAATTTTATTGATTTTTTCCTGAATTATCTAAGTTTTGTTGTATACCTCCTCCCTAATTTGCTGCAACTGTATTGTTTGATTTATCCTTCTCTGTACATCATTTGGATCGACTTGTGATTCATGCAATAATTTTAGCACAGGGATTCCTAGGGAACTACGTAAAAATGCATCCAATCCATATACTAATTGGATAGGAGACATTCCAACAGATTTCTTAGTGCTAATTCTGTCATCCCACAAAGCATTAATCAACTTCTTGTGCCATGATTTTTTTAGTTTCCTACAATAGTTTCTTAATAATGTTGACTAAACTCTTATTAGAAGACTCAACTAACCCATTCCCTTGTGGGTAGTAAGTAGTAGACTGTCCTAATTTTATGTGATAGTTGTGGCAAAAATCAATCATTCTCTTTGCTATGAAACCATCTCACAAAAAGATAGAAAAGAAAGATCAACACCTTAGAAATCAACCTCTTTGAGCGGGCAACCTCCTTTACATGAAAAAAATGAAAAATTATTGGATGATACAAATGACTAAACCTCCTCTCTATATATAGGAGTCTAAGGGGTCACAATATAATAAAAGCCGACATAACAACAATAATATAAGGGCACAAAAATAGCAATAGTGGGCTTCTATGGGGCACACTAATAACAATATGGGGACAATAGGTGCACAATAATAACAATAAGAGCTACACTGACAATAGTAATGGGGGAATCACTAGTATTATAGGGGCCTAACATGCCCCTCTCCTTCAAAAAAGTGTTTTCCTCAATGCTTGAGTAGTTTTGGATGCTTCTGTTTAAAATTCTCATCCTCCCATGTGGAATCTTCAGCGGGTAAGTTCTTCCACTTGATGAGATACTCTGAAATTGATCAATTTCGTAGATGTCGATAATTGATCGATTTGGTACCTATTGAGTTCTTGTTTCTGTGAATGCTTCAGGTTCCAATATGATTTTTTCTTCCTCGTCAAGTTCTGGCAATATTGTTTGAACTAGGAGCTTGCCATCTGTAACCTTCTTTAAACATGAAACACGGAAAACAGGGTCCACTCGGAAGCTACAAGAAGCTCCAATGTGTATGCCATATTACGAATCTTTTGAAACACCTTGTATGGACCATAATAATTTGGTGATAATTTATTATCCTTATTAGCTTGCTTGAGGGACATTTGTTTATATGGTTGTAGCCGTAAAAATTCCCAGTGACCTACATCAAAACTTCTTTCGCTGCAATGTTGATCTTGCTGTTGTTTCATTCTATTCTACACCAAAGTGAGGTCATCCTTTAAGAGCTGGAGAACTTGTTGTTGGTGCTCGATGTGATCTTCCAGTTCTTTAACCTTAGATTTTTCTCTTAAACATGATGTGATGGATGGTGGATGATATCCATAAATTGCCATAAATGGGGTCATTTTTTCTGCAGTATGGAAGCAAGTGTTATACCACCATTCAGCCAGAGGCAACCATTTCACCCATTGTATCTGTTTATCAGAGACAAAGCAACATAGATATCCTTCCGAACATTTGTTTACTATCTAAGTTTTCCCATCAGATTGAGGATGATAATATGAGCTATGAGTTAATAGACTACCAAGACAAAATTGTCGCTTACAATAATCTTTGGGTTTCCATGTAGCTTTTGAATTGTTTCCATAAATGTATTAGAAACTATATTGGCTTTAAATGGATGACATAATGCACAAAAGTGTGCATCATACTTGGTAAGTCTGTCAACTACCACAATGATGAAACTCTTTCCTTTGGACTTGGTTAAACTTGTGATAAAATCCATTAAAACCTCCTCCCAACATTGGCTTGGAATGGATAAAGGTTGTAATAGACTTGGGGTCTTAATTGTTTCAACTTTATTTTGTTGGCAAACCAAACATTCCACCACAAAATTTTGAATATATAATTTAAGGCCATCCCTAAAAAATTCCTTCTTAACCTTGTGGTAAGTTTTTAAAAATCTTGAGTGTCATCCTAAGGGAGAAGTGTGCAATTCGATAAGAATATTTTGTTTGAGTTGGGAACTCTTACCTAGGTTTAAGCAATATTTGTACCATAATGAATCATTTTTCCAGCTAAATGTACCAGATGTACTGGGATCTTGTTGTAACTTTTGAATGAGTTCCTACACTTCTTCCTCATTATTCCATTCATCCCTTGTTTCGTTTTTCTAATATGGTTGGATAATAGAAATGGTGCAAAGCAATGCTTCCACATCCTCATCCTTTCTTGAGAGTGCATTTGCCACAACATTTTTCTTCCCTTTTTTGTAGATGATTTCAAAGTCATAATCCAACATCTTTGTGACCCATTTTTGCTACTCTTCTAAAGATAATATTTGTTCTAAAAAGTATTTAAGACTGTCATGATCCATTTTTACCTCGAAGTGTGTTCCCATTAGGTAGGGTTTCCATTTATTAAGTGCATGTAGTATTGCCAACATTTTCTTCTCATAAATAGATTTGTGTAAATACTTTCCTTTGATTGGATGAGTTTCAAAAGCAATGGGTCTTTCTTCTTGCATTAAAACAACACCAAGTCCATTTCCTGAGGCATCACATTCCACAATAAAGGTTTTTGTGAAGTCCAACGTAGCTAAGACCAGTGCTTGGCACATTTCCTCTTTAAGATGTTCAAAGGCCTTTGTTGCTTCTGGAGTCCATGAAAATGCAGCTTTCTTCAACAATGTTGTTATAGGTGCTGTAATTCTCCCATAATTCTTAACAAACTTGTGATAATATCCTGTCATCTTGAGAAATCCTCACAGATTCTTTATGGATGTGGGGATTTTCCATTCCTTAATGTCTTTAATTTTTCTAGGGTCTACCTTAAGACTTTCATGAGATACAATATGACCCAAATATTCCACCTCTTGTACTCCAAAGAAATATTAGGAGCTTTTCGCATATAATTATTTCTCCTCTAATAGTTTGAGAACCCTCTCAACATGTTGAACATGATCCTTCCAAGACTTGCTATAGATTAGTATATCATCAAAAAATACTAACACAAATTTTCTAAGGAAGGATTTGAAAATGGAATTCATCCAACCTTGAAATGTAGAAAGTGCATTGGTAAGGCCATAAGGCATGACCAAAAATTCATAATGGCCCTCATGATTTCTAAATGTTGTTTTTGGAATGTCTTCAGTCTACATTCTAATTTGATGATATCCTAAACGAAAATCCAACTTGGTGAAGTGAATTGATCCGTGCAATTCATCCAATAATTCATCAATGAAGGGAATGGGAAATTTCTCGTTAATCGTAAGCTTGTTGAGCTCCCTATAATCCAAACACATGTGCCGTTACCCATCCTTCTTGTGCACCATAGTATTGGAGTAGAGAAAGAACTTTGACTAGCTTGAATTATACCAGCCTCTAGCATTTCTGCAACCATAAATTCAATTTCACTCTTTTGGGAATAGTGATATTTGTAAGGCCTAATGTTTGGAGGAACACTTCCTGGAATCAAATGAATAGAATTATCATGATCACAAATAGGTGGGAGGCCTTTGGGAGTCTCAAATACCTTGGAATAATTGTCCAAGACTTTTTGGGGATTTGGAGAAATAGATGATTTCGATGTGGGAACCTCTATCGAACATAAGTGTGCAATTACACCTTGTTGTTCTTTCTTTAGAAGCTTTGACATTCCATTAGAATTGATTATATTTCCCAGCTTCCCTATGATACCCCTTAATTCAACTTCCTTTCCTTCCGAAGAAAATTTCATGAAAAGTTATTGGAAATTAAAATCTATTGTACCCAAGGATTGTAGCCACTAGACTCTTAGTACAACATCAACACCACCCATTGGAATGGAAAGCATTGGGCTATTCAATACATATTCTCCCATGCATATCTTTATATTATGGGACTTTCGAGAGCAATTTATGGTTCCTCCTCTTGGCACCATCACTTGACACTCTGGTGCTGGATATAGGAAGTAATTCAATTCCTTGGTTATCTTACAATGAATAAAATTATGGGTACTTCCCGAATCAATCAACATTATTATCTTTTTCTTCTTGATATGTCCTTCTATCTTGATGTTTTGAGGAGTGGTAATTCTAGCCAATGCATTACAATATATGGATGGATTCATTTCTTCTTTCTATAGGGTTTGTTCTTGGTGTATATCCTCTTCTTTTGATGTTTCTTGTTCCTTTTCTTCCTCCCCTTCACAATCTACGTAAAATAATTTCTTCTCAGCAAACTTATGACCTTTAGTATATTTTCTATCACAACTGTAATAAAGCCATTTTACTCTTTTTTCTTCCAATTTTTGTGGTGTCAACCTTGTAGGTTGTGGAAGGCTACGGGAAACAACACTTCGATATTTATAGTTGTGAGTGGTAGGCTTCCTTGTTGCCATAATTTTACTTTCCAATTTTCTTTCCAACTTGAATGGCTTCTCCAATGAATCAAGTTCCCAAAGGCAAACCTCATATTAGATGTTATCCTTTAAAGTCCCTATGAACACATTAATCCTATGCTCATCTAGAATATCTTTTACCCTTATATTAAATTTTTGAAAGTCCTCAATGTGCTCCATCATTGAACCCTTTTGTTTGAGATTTATCAATTGGTTAAAAAATGTGTTTCTTTTTGTATCCTCATAATGTTCTATCATTTCTTCCATAAAACTTGCCCAAGTGACAATTTGTTTACTAGAGAAAAGCCATCGATACCATGCAAACTGGTTTGGTTCCAAATATAAAGTTGCAATACGTACCTTTTTTGTGTTTTGCACATTATGGAGATCGAAATATTGCTCCATCTGTGGTATCCATGTTACAGGATCCTTGCCATCAAACTTCATCATATCGATCTTTGGAGCATGGTGGGTCTTCAATCCACAATTAGAGTCTATGAAATAATGATTAACATTTATTTTATTCTCATCATGAGTTTTCTCTATTACATTTTCACCATTAGGAAGCATTTCTTGTAGCAACTTTGTCAAACCTTCCATGTACTTGTTCAAATCTTAAATGTTGTCTTTCATACCATCCATCTTAACTTACACGCCATTCATATTAGCTTCCATGCCACTCATATTAGCTTCCACGCCTTTCTTTAAACCATCAATCTTAGCTTCTGTTACATTTTGTGAGAGTGAAATTTGTTGCACCTGGTCTCATAATTTTGATATATCATGTTGCATTTCTTCCTCTTCTTCACGATTCATGCTCGAGCTTTCAGGTTTCTTACCAGGTGTTTCCATTTTCTTTCTCTAGGGCATAAATTAATAATAATTATGCTTCACTATGCCCTTTGAACTTCAAACTACTTTTTCAACCCAAACTTATGCAAAATTTTAAAAAGACTACACACCATTTTTTGCTTTATAGAAGCTCAATATTGAATCTGTTGTATCTCTGTAATTATAGATCTCCAAGGTTTGAAATTTCTTCCTATGGTAGCCCTCTGAGTCCTCTTTCCAATGCCACCAGTGTGATCAAAATTGGATTCTTCAAGAAATAGTTATGCCCAATCTCCCAAGGTGACTTGATTATATAATTTTTTAGCAGAGTGACATTGTACGGTGTGCCACCTGTCATTATTTTGAGTTTGGATAAAAAAAGATACGCAAAAAACTACAATCTGTCCTCTTTTTGTAACTTTTTATGCAATTTTAATCTGATGCTCAGAGAGAAAGTTATGATAATTTTTCCGAGGTCACCTATTTGGAATGTAATTCAGGAGTCTGCAACAACCCTAACTTCCTCAGATCATATCTCCACAAATATAGCGAGAAAATATTTGAAATTCAGACCCAAGGTTCTAGATGGTTTTGACTCAAATGGGGTTTTGTTTTAGCTTCTGTAACATCACAGAAAAAACTTTATAGAAAAAATTCCACAATGACTTGTTTGGAGTAGTGAAACCCTAGAATCCAATGCTCTTATACTAAATGTTGTGAAACCAGCTCACAAAAAGATAGAAAATAAAGATGAACACCTTAGAAATCAGCCTCTTTGAGGGGGAAACGTCCTTTAAATTACACAAATGAACAATTATTGGATGATACAAATGACTAAACCTCCTTTCTATATATAGGAGTCTAAGGGGTCACAATATAATCAAAGTCGACATAACAATAATAATTTAAGGGCACAACAATAAAAATAGTGGGCTTCTGTGGGGCACACTAATAACAATATGGGGACAATAGGGGCACAATGATTAAAATAAGGGCTACACTGACAATAGTAATGGGTGAATCACTAGTATTATAGGGACCTAACACTCTTTTATTTGAAAGCAACAACATTTTCAGTAATGATTTTATGTGGACATCCAAATATGGCAAGAATATTACCTTCTAAAAACTGAATGATTACAGTGTTTATATCTTGTCTGGTTGGAATAGCCTCAATCCACTTACTGAAGTAGTCAGTGGCTGTCAAAATCCATTTACGTTGAGCTGAGGAACTTTGATGGATTTCTCCAATGAAATCTAGGTCCCATTGTCAGAAATAAACATGAATTGAAATGGGCTTTAAAGATAATTGCAAAAGTTTTCTCTTTCCTTCAAATATTTGGCACTGATGGCCCGTTGAAACTCTCTTATAAACTTATGCAAACAAGGTAGGCCAGTAAAAACCAGCTCTTACAATTTTGTTGGTTGTGGTCTTCCAGTATAAATGTCCTCCACAGTCTCCTTGATGAAATTCTTCTATATCCTTGTCTGCTTCATCCTTCAATAAACAATTTAGCAAAATACCTCAAGCATGCTTCTAATACACATTCTAACCTAAGATGCAGAATCTCATAGATTTTGACTTGAGAAATCTAGCTTTTGTTTTTGTTAAACTGGGAGTAGCTTGTAAATTTTGTAAAACAAACATAATATCTAGATACCAAGGAGAGGTATCAAATGATCCTGATACTTATGGAGTCGCCAACTCTTCCTTTTCATCAAGTGCACCTATAAAATTTATGTCTAGTGCATGGAAATTTGACTCAACCATTAGCTTATCCAATCCCTAACATTTTATGAGCTTAATAGGTCTTAATTCAATGTCATATTCTAGAATTACTGCAATCCATTTCCCTCTTTTCTTATCTGGGTCAGTCTGAGTGAGGATATATTTCAATAGATGACTTGGAACAAATGCAATTATAATGGAATGGAGAATGTATAGTCTAAAATCTTTTAGTGCCTTGACTAGAGAAAATGATTTTTTTCCATGATATTGTACTTTAAGGATACATCTCTCAAATCTTTGTTGAAGAAAGTTGTAGGTTGTTCAAATCCTTCACTATTTTTCTGTAATAGAATTAATGCAATGGTGCGTTTAGATGAAAAAATAAAAAATCATGAAATATTTAGTAAAATTAAGGCTAATTAAACCAGGAGAAGTTGTCAAAGCTATCTTTACTTCACTAAAAGATTTTTTAGCCTCACTATTCCATTTTATATCAGTATCTTTCTTTAGCATGTTTGTGATTTCTCTCAAGATCTCAGCCATGTTTGGAATGAATCTTCTCAGGAAATTGATCCTATCGATAAAATACTGATTTTTTTTTTGTTCCTGGGAGGATCAATCTTCATTATGGATTCAACTTTGTTGGGGTCTATTATGATACCTTCTTTTGAAATAATGTGTCCAAGTATATTTCCTTCCTTTAAATCGAAAAGGGATTTTTTGGGTCAAGGAAATACCATATTTCCTTCATTTTTCAAAAACCTTCCTTGAGTGTAGTAGGTGATCTTCATCTATTTTGGAAAATATAGTAATGTCATCTAGGTAAATTACAATGAACCTATCCTTCTTATCAGTGAATTCAATATCCATTTCTCTATGGAATGTGGACCCTGCTTTCATAAGTCCAAAGGGCAACTTTACATACATAAAGGTCCACCAAGGTGTAGCGAAAGTTGTCTTATGTTGATCATTAGGATGTACACTAGAATTTGGTTATATCCTGAGAAACCATCTAGTAAAGACATTTTGCTGGAACTAGCTACTTTCTGTAAGATATGATCCATTTTAGGTAGAGGGTAGTTGTCCTTGAGGGAAACTTTGTTCGTATTCTTGAAATCTACACATAGCCTTATTTCTCCTACCTTCTTTCTTGTTTGTGTTGGATACCTATACCAATAGGTTTCATATTTCATGATTGACAAATTCAAATGCCAAATATGCTCTGCTTTGCTGGTACAAAGATCCCATATTTTCAAAGAAAGACAAGGTGTGTACATGCCTTCATGTTTATTTAATTTTTATGGATGGTCCAACAATCTAATCTGGATCATGCCATGTTTCAATTTTCTGTTGTAGAATAGAGAAAGAAGTCTGTCCAAACTGTTAATCTTGGCAGACCAATAGCTAGGCAGAGAAACTAAGGTCCCCAACTACTTAATCCGGGGCCTTGGAAGAAATAAGGGTAGTGCTAGATAGGAAACCAAAGGAAAAGCCAATGGAAAATAAAAGGAACATAAAGGGTTTGCAAGTTCAAGTGCACCCTCCAAGAAGAAACAAAAAATGCTAGGCAAATAGTTGGGTAGGTAGAGGGGGTTGCAGAAAGTGGTGCTCCTTCCAAGCTGAATTTTGCTGATCAAAACAAGGAAAACAACATAGTGAAGCATGTCTAACCTCCCTTTTCCCTGATTCATCACTCATTACTAACATCCCTTCACCAGTTGTGTGTATGGAAGAAATTCAAGGTTTTATGTTGGTTCTTGATTCCTAAGAGCCACATTTCTTGTGCAAAAATCTTTTCATTTTGATCTACTCCCTAAATTAAGTTATTTTCAAGAAAACTTAGTAATATCACTCCTCATTCACCTCCTCCCTCCATATTAACCTCTAACTTGTATTATTTAACTCCCTATGTTACCCTTTCCCTACTACTATAACACCATGGTGTATAAACCCTAAGCATTCTATAAGTATCCCCTCCTTGGCATTATAGCCATATGTTTCACTACTAGGGAATTGAATTAACATCTGGTTAGCTCAAGAACCCCAGCCTAACCTCTTATCTCCCCAGAACTCATTGGCCCATTCAATCCTTCACTTTGCCTAAAAACCCTTGAAAAAACACTTTTTGCACCCTTATACCCGCTCAAAAGCAAAATATATGCAAAAACCCACTTTCTCCGCCTTATCCTAAGGTCGGGACCCATTTGCGCTTTTTCATGAAATTTCATTAAAAAACCCGCTTATCCTAAGTTTTTAATACCTTAAGCGATGTTGCGAAAAATCATTGATAAACCATAGTTTCGCCTTTTTCCAAAGTTCACGGCTATATATGATTTAACAAAGAAATACATTGCAAAACCACCAAATTCTTTAATATTTCGAAGGGTCCCACCGGGCGCAAGTTCCAAGGAAAATGATATTTTAATCCCCGCCCGATGCCATATTACCCGCGCAGGTCAATGGCCCGTCGACCGTCCGATCAACCTCGTCCCATCCAACGGTTGACGCGGATTTCGGACCGGCCCCGACGTCCGATGGATATCGTCTGATATCTATCAGACGCTGATGTCACGCTGGGTCCACGCGTCGCTTCCAAGTTCCATCGGAGCCCCCTCTGACAGATTCCGTTCCGTATAGGAAGTCGCCCGATATTGCGCCACCTGTCCGCCAGCGTCAGCATCGTCTAACTGTCTACGTCATCGCCACGACCGCGCGCCCCGCCCACCACTGGTCCGCCTGTCTACCATCTCACCACCCCCGTGGACCACTCACAGGCCGCCACGTCACCTGGTGATGTCATGCTGACATCATCCAACCCTGACCCACCTGGTGACGTCATGCTGACGTCATTTAAAAAAGGCGCCAATGTCCCGAAAAAGCCATATTTTTTCAATTTTTGCGCGTTTTTTGCACTTTTTGCAAAAAACATTGCTGCGCCCTCTGCATGCGTTTTACGACCAAAACTTCACCAACCTGCTCGAATCAACCAGGAGATCTTCAGCGCGCCTACCCACTTGCTTTTCCGACCCAGGCCATCGATTTACCAGGTATTTGTCCGTGCAAACTTCTCTAAAAGCCTGGTTTTTTCTGAAATAGCTAAAAACTCACTTAGAGCACAGAAAACGCATAAATCACCAGAAAATTACCTACACCCAGCTCCCTCTTGAAACGTTAACGGTCGAAATTCATTAGCCGAGCCATTTGGACTGAACTTTCATTGAAAACCTGCATTTTTCGTTCCCACAGTCGTGAACTAGAACCCGAAACCTTCATTCGATTATTGAGAAAGGTCTGTTAAAAACCAGAAATTTGCCTTCCCAAGTAACTGAAACAGTATTTCAATTGCTGTAACTCACCCTGTTACCCTCCAGTTTTCATTTACCGCTTCACTCAGACAACGTTCTTTCCTATTTTTTCAGTCTAAAGAAACAACAGTTTATTTACAAACCGAGTCTAAGTAACCATGGAGACTCCAGTTGCACCAGTTGCCCTCAATGTTGCTCCCTTAAATGCCCCTTAGAGACAATTGGAGTGGCAGGATTTGGCAGACTTGGACTACCAAATCTCAAAGGACTCCTCATCAAAAAGCAAGTTCCACATCCACCTGCTGAATGAGCTTAAGGACAAACATAAGGATGGGACAGACATACTAGGCATTTGGGATTCCTTCCTCCCAATTTTCAGGCTCCCTCAGGTCAACCAATTCCCTGACCTAATTCATCTGTGTGCTGTCTGCTATGACCCCATGCAAAGAGTTGTGCTTGACCCTTCAGGCTCAGTGGTATTCTACACGACCCCTGAGGCCATTAGAGAAATGCTACAGTTCAAGACTCAAAAGAAATTGGTCCCTTTGTCTCTATTGGATTTGATAAACCAAGGAGCTAAGATGCTAACAGATGCACAAATCATAAAGCTCAACCAATTGTTCATTAAACAACTCTAACACTGTGCTGTACCCTCCTATTTTTGATGGCTACCTCAATCAACTGGGTTTAGATCTTGAAGACATGATCAGTTCCATCTTGGGGTAAAAATTAGTTAAATTTATTGACGAAACTGTACTAGTGATGATGACTATGTTTTACCCTGGCAAGAGTCCAATCTATTATGATTATGCCACATGCATATCAGATAAGATGCATGAGCAGTTTCTGAACCTGTCAAGAGAGAAGGTGTTCAGATACACCTCCTACATCTACCACCTCATTCTATATTATCAACATGAGAAGTTCTCCTTCATTGTTAAGAGAACAGATGCACAAGGCAACCCAAGGTCAGTAGTGTACTGGACCTCAGTGTTTCATAGCAGAGCCTACTCTCCATACACCTACTATGAATTCATAGACCTCTTCATCCACCCAGCCATGTCTTTATTCCTAAGCTCGCCTCCTCCAAGACTGACTGATGAGATGCAGAGAATCCTGTAGTTATCCAAGGTGTACAGCATTGGGGATTGGTACTTTTACCAAAACTACACTGTAATCATAATATATGGGTGTGAGTTACCCCCATACAGATTTCCCAAGTATGTGCCCATGAGACTATTTTCCCTTGAATATTTCAGGCAATTTGGGAACGCTGATATGGTACACTTTGCAGGCAAGGGCAAGAAGGCACAGGTAAAGGTGAAAAATCAATTGGGTCACCTTGTCTTGAACAAAAGGGAAGGCTGGAAAGAAGCTGATAGAAAGCTAGAATGCCTTGGCCTGAAGACCATCTTCCTTTGGAAACCCTATGACCCTAATCACTCCATATCATTCAGAAGGCTCAAATACAAGCTCTTTAGCTATGACCATGTGAGTTTGCCCCACATTGAAAAATTTGCCAACCAACCAAACTGGAAAAGGGGCACACTGGAGGAACCGGTCACACAAGAAGAATTGAATGAGAGAGCTAGAAGACACCTTCTGAAATTGGCTGACTTGGAATCTCCTCCACAGGTGTTCGCTCTGCTAAAGCCTTGAGGAGGAGTAGCTGCCTCATCATCTACAGCACATCAAGAGGCAGTCCAAACCACAAGCCAAGCTCAGAGCAAAGGCAAGGAGAAAGACATGGAAGAGCAACAAGTACAGCAGGAACAGGTTCAACCACCCCAACAGGTACAACAACAAAAAGAGCAATAGGTACAGGGGGAACAGACAACAAAGGCCCCAATGGCCACACAGCAACAGCCAGCACAAATGGCACCCCCCAGGCAAGATTCAAGGATTGACTCCTCCGTCCTCCAAACCCCTCAAAGGGAGGACGTGAACAGAAAAAGAGACAGAGAGACTCCCCTTACTGCATCGCCAACCCAAGGGGAGAAGAGGCAAAGGCTAAATCCTTTCTCTGAAGAGGAAATTCCAATGGGGCAGACTTCAGGTATAGGCCTGCCCAGCATCGAGGCCTCAGCCAACTCCTTCCAACAAGAGCAAGACAGGGCAGCAGTAGGAGAAGTGAGCTCCTTGGGACAAAGGAGGGAAGGTGAGAAAAGCATTAAGCAGCAATTTAAGGACATCAAAAGCAGAAATGAACCTTTAAAGCTGCAACTATATAATCACCTATTGAAAATGGCCCCTACGAACCAGCAAAGGCTCATGTATGCATATGATGCACATGAAGGAAAAATGATCATGAGCCATTTTACACCAACAGTGCAGCAACCACAGTCAGCTGCAGATTACATCAGGACCAACCTAGAGGTCCTGTCCAAAGACAACCACCCAATGGATCAAATAGAATTGCACAAACAAACGGGTGAGATGGTCTATGCCACATTGGCAGATAAAACCCTGGTGAACAATAGGCTACAAAATAGCCTGAATAACACCACTGCACAACTTGAGCTGGAAAGGGCTTCCTCTCAAGCTAAAGACAATAGGATCAAAGCTCTAGAGGAAATCATAATAGAACTTGGACATGATCCTAAAGATGTCAAGGCAATGCAGGAGATTCTGAAGCTGAGGGATGCTGATATGGCAGCATTGAGAAAGATGTTAAAAATCCCAGCAACTCTTCATCCTCAAATAGAAGAGATTGCCTAGCTCAGGAAACATAAGTATGCAGCTGCTATGTTGATGACATTATACAAAGAGCTCATCGACACCCAAGAGAAGTTGCAGGAATTAGAGGCTACCCTGCAAGCAGCATTACAGCAAAAGGAGGCAGGGAAAACCTCACAACCTCCTCCAGAACCAATAAATCTTGAGGAAATCCCTCAAACCACTGCCCCTCCCAGCCAGCAGATACACCAGGCAGCACCATCCACCTCAGCACCAACAACAGAGCAGGCGGAAAGCCTTGATATGCAAAAGCTGAGGAATGAAATTCAAGTCTTGGAGTCTCAGATGTCAGGGCTAAATCAAGCCAAGGACAGTCTGGCAAAAATAAATGAGAAATATGACAACTCCAAGCAGAATGTGGCTGAAAGAGAAAGGGAGGTAAAGGCCCTCAAGAAAAGGATAACTGAGCTAGAAAAAGAGCTCACACTAGACAAGGTCACATCTGAGCTCAAAAGGGTCGTGTGGGGCAATATTGGCTAGTCCATCACAGATCAGTGGGAGTATATTGAAGCCATCCATGAGCAAATAATGCTCATTGGAAAAGCACACAGAGAGATGCAACGGGAAAGGGCATCTCTAGGAAATATGCCTGAGATTTCCACTGGAATGATAAACGTGCTAAACTACAGAACAAGCTCCCAGCTCATCAAAATGGGAATTGGCAACAGGACAGAGACCATCTCACTAATCAAAAGGGTCCTGACATTGAAAAACCTGATTCAGACCCTGGAAATAAGAACCCAGGACATGCAAGCAGACATCAACAAATTCCAGAACAGGTTCATGGCATTGCAAAACAGGGGTCTGCCTAGCCTACTGGAGCCATCAGGAAAGTTACTCTCACATGAAAAATAAGCTAAGAGAGTGAACACCTTTGCTGGGAATCAAATTTCAGAGGCAGCTAGTTCATCAGCAGAAATAGGACCAGTAATAGGGCAGTTCCTCTTCAACAGGGTGGAAAGTTTGTTTTTTATTATGAATGAAATCACCCACTTGTTTGATGAGCCTCCCCATTTTTACAAGTACACAGTGGCAGATGAGACCATGTGGTCAATTTTGAGGCATCAATTGCCTACACCGGATGTATGGGAAAATTTGATACAATTACTGTTAAATCAAAGTCAGTAATTATGTTATTACTTTTTGAAAATATTTAAATTTTCATACACAGGAAGATAAAGACACATCAGCAGGTATGCAGAGAGAGGCTGAGCCAACTCAGCACAAGTATTCGGCCACCACAGCAGCACTAGCCGTCACAGGTGACAGGGCCGAGAAGCTACAGGAGGACACAGTTGCACAGACACGTCATTCAGCAGCTATAACAAAGCGCTCAACCGACTCCGTGAGCTCCAAAGGTCAAAGTGTTCTGACAGGAGTTAAGAGCCTTTAATGTTTCATTAAAGATTGTAATAACTTTCTATCTGTAATTTCTGTACAAGTTAATGAAGATATTTTGCCTCTCAGATGACTCAATGCCTGAGATATTTTGTATGAGACTGCTATATATTCCCCCTCGCATTTGTTAGCAGGGGTTGGACATTGGATGTAAGAAATCTTTCATATCTATTATGCTCCTCTTCTACTGTAATTCTCAGAGAAATAATACAAAGGATGATGGAATTTCCAAATCTCTGTGTTATTTGATCTTGTCTGGTGCTTAGCTGAAAGTTGCAGGATTCCTGCGTATCTCATGACTCAATAAGTTTCTCTTATAACTCTTTGTTATGTGTTTGTTATCTTTCATATATCTTTCACGTTTTCCATGTTTAAATAGTTAATGGCAAGGAAAAAGAATAGTTCCAGGACTTAATCACAGATTACCCTGAACTCAATCTAAGCTATTGTGAATGTCTCTTCTTCAGTTATAGTAATGAAAGCGTAATTCTTAAATGCTACCATTTCACACTATATCATCACAATGATTTATTATTTCAGGAATTCAAGTTTGCTCCTGAGGAATACATCCCTTTCTCACATCCCAGCTTAGTGAAAAATTCTTAACTGCTTTTCACTGGTTGTTTACACTCCATAATCACAATTTAAAGTTTGTTTCATGAAGTATCTAAATGGCCCTATAACTCCAACTGCATCAAACTCAGGATTTCAAGAAACCAACAGCCACAGACTCCATTGCCCAATGGATTGATATCACCTGCAGAACTACACTTTAAAAGTTCCAGAAAGGCATCCTCCCAACCAAACATAAACCAAAAACCTCAACTTCATAACTAGCCTAAAAACTTCCATATAACAGAGGCAAACCTTAAAGAGAGAGCCCTCTCTGATTACAGCTGGGCTAGAAGCTGTAATCCAAAGATTGGTTAGTGGTTACCCCGGCCGTATTCCCTTGGGAGTCATAGGGAACAACCTGGGTGTTAACATAAATGGCGACTCCACTGGGGAGCTCTTCAGGATTTAGAAAATATTGTATGTCTGCTAAAAATTACACTTAAAATCTGAATATTAGTCAAGAAGCCTTTAAAGCTGTTTATGTACCAACACCTACAGCCTCAAGGAAGAGTTGATTCAGGTAAACTTTATACTCATTTGGAGATACATAGAGCCTTTCAAAATCCTGTCCAGTCCTTGCTATACACATTTTTCCAAAAAACTCAAAAAAGACCAACTCAGAAACTGGCTCCCAAGAAGAATCTTTGGTACACTAGGGCAAATCCTGACCCAAACCCTCCTACTGTCTTTGAAAATCCTAATACAATCTCTAAATTCATCAAGAAGCAGCAAGGGCCAGATAATCTTGATAACCTCGGTCCAGAGGAAATTTACCCCAACCCCATCTCCACTCCAATAAAGGTCCTTTTCGCTCCACTCCTAATTCCCCTAGTTCTCCATCCACATCTCAAAGCCCTCCTCCCACATCCTCATCCCCCACACATACTCCCTTGACCAACACTCTAAGTTCTGCCATACCTATTACCCCTGTAGTACCCATTGTTCCTTTTGTCCCAGTTGTCCTTGTCAATCCCCCAAACCTCGTGAATATGGCTATGAGATATACACCTCTGTAATTACCTGCCAATCCCGTAGCTCTACCTCAGGATTACCAAGCCAAAATCTCATATTTTGACTCCACTGGCCCTTACTCTGCTATTCAGCATGCTAAGAGAATGCAGGATCATTTTGAGAACTATGAGATAGATGATGAGAGTGTGAGGATGAGAATTTTTGTCCAAAGCTTAACAGGTGATGTCTGAACTTGGTTCAGGTCACTTCCTGCAAATACCATCACAACCCCTGATGAGCTTTACCAAGCCTTCACCAACAGATGGGAGAAAAAGAAGGACCCCTTACATATACTTGGTGAATATGACATGATTAAGAGAGGTCCTCAAGAGACGGTTCTGGAGTACTGTGCCAGGTTCAATAATGTATATAATGCAATACCTCAAAACTTAAGACTGCCTCCTGATTTGGCCTTATACAAATTCCCTGATGGATTTGACCCTGATATGGCTTATCAATTGAAAAAAAGAGCCCCTCAAACCCTTGAAGAAGCAAAAAAGGTTGCTGTCACAGTTGAGGCAAACCTAATTGCTAAGAGGAACAAGGCTAGATTGGAAAACAGAGTTGCCTTTAAAGAGGAACTCTCAGCCTTTGACCAGAAATTGGATGCAATACTCTCTGGTATGAAGAGGTTGGGTGACAGGGTAGAATCTGTGGAGAGGAAGTCTTCATGGGAGGCACCACCAAATAACTCTAACATGAATCCAAACTTTAGGAGAAATCAAAACCCTAATGTGGGCAAGTCCAATACTGATCCCGAAATAAGACCTCCATTTCAAGAAAACTATGCTGAAACATCCACTTCAGATGAGCAAGTGGATGATACTCATATCCACCTAATGGGTCTTGATGATGAACACCAAGTATTCCTAAGTCAAGAAGATCATGAAGAAGATGACATCAAACAATTCCAAACCAAGTCAGGTGAGTCATTTGACTTCAAACAAGGCTATGACACAGCTGTTTATGAAGTCCATAAACAATACAAACTAAGAAGTAGGACTGTAAACATAACACAGCCTGGAACTACAAAAGATAGACTGCAACCAAAGAGTGCCATAGTAACAGAACCAATGAATACAACTGACTCACTTACAAAGGAAGTAACCATTGAAGAAATCATTGGACAACTTCCTCCAACACAGAAGCCTCTAGTTGCATCATCTGTACAGCCTAATCCAAGTAAAAAGCCTCAAGAGGTGAATGAAAAACACAAGCCCCAAAATCAATACAAGGATCAAGAAGAAACCTTACTAAACAAAGAAAAGGTGGTCACCCACAACACTAAGGTCCAATTTCAAAAACCTTTTGACTTGGAAGCTGAAATTGGCAAACTAAAAATAGTCATTCCTCTTGCAGAGCTAGCCAAGCATGACATCTATAAACAACAGATTGAGAAGTCCCTCCAACTCACTCAGAACAAAGACAATGTCAATGTGTTGGATGATACCCCAGAATTGTTGTTTGGTCTAGAGGTTGATGGGAAAACAGCAGGCACAGGGATATTACCATTTTATGTTAGCTTGTATATCCATGATAAGACATTACACAATGCAATGTTTGACTCAGGTGCCTCTCATAACCTGATGCCAAAATCAGTCATGGAAAGGCTGAATTTAGATATTACCAGGCCATATAAGGATCTATTCTCATTTGATTCCAGCCAAGATAAATGTCTAGGCCTGATAAAAGACTTGTGTGTATCCCTGGTCCAATACCCAAATAAAACAATCTTGATGGATGTTGTTGTTGCTGATATCCCACCCAAATACGGAATGTTATTATCAAGATCATGGGGGGCTAAACTTCAAGGGTCCCTTCAATTGGACATGTCATATGCTACAATCACATTCTTTGGTCAACCCAAGAGACTATATAGAGAGTCACTCATGAAATACATGGTCAACACTGCAGAGAAGCCTCAAAACTTCCCCATATATGTTGTCCATTCTGACATAGACTCATATAATTTGTTCAATGACAATACAGGTCACACAAACAATGAAGAAATCTAGATAATCAAAACAGATCAGCATATCAATGAAGGAAATCCTGACACAGAAATATTGGTTGGGTCGAAAGATGGAAGTGTTCAAGAGGACAAATCAAGTGATGTTGAAACCAAGACACTTAAACAAGATCAGGAGTCTAATATATAAACTGCTCCTCTAGAAACAAAGCTGATCCCACCAAATGAAAAAACTGTCCTAGAAGTCAAACTAAATGAAGAACCTAAACTTCAACTCACAAGTCCAGACCACAGGGATATTATTCAACCTCCCCTAGAACAGGAGATCTTGTGGTTCCTAGAATTTGATGGATCAGTTAACAAATTAGGGGCAGGGGTTGGAGTGTGGGTGCATAACAAACAAAACAGCCATGCAGAGGGTCGAGCCTATAGACTAAACTTCAGGTGCACTAACAACATGGCTGAGTATGAAGCTCTCCTACTAGGCCTCAAGTTAATACAAGCCCTACAAACCATGAAAGTGTCGATCCTAGGAGACTCAGACCTAGTTATCCAACAAGTGAAAGGCAATTTTGTTACCAATGACAAAAGACTGAGGTCTTATAGGTCTGCTGCTACTGAGCTACCAGAGTCCTTCACTGAATTCCAGATTGCCAAAATTCCTAGGGCTCAGAACCTTCATGCTCATAGTTTAGCCACATTTGCAAGTACCTGTAAGCTGCCTTTTGAGCCCCATCATTGCTTCACAGCCGAGGTAAAACACAGACCATCTGTCCCAAACAATGTCAAGGACTGGCAGGTATTTGATGATGACACACAAATAAACAATTTCTTGACTTTGCAGGAAGAGTTCTCAGGTCTTAACATTGACACTGAGACAGCAAGTCAATCACAAAGACTTGAGACAGTAAGTCAATCACAAAGACTTGAGACAGCAAGTCAATCACAAATACATGGTAAACACAATAACCAAGCAATATCAGCCAAAACAGCTAATCAAATGCTACACCCTACAATCTTCAACAAACACAACATACAAGAAATCCAACAAATTAAATATGAGGAGATAGCTGATTATGAAACTGAGGTGATACAATTAAAGGAAAATTTTCTCCCAATAGGCTTAGCTCCTTTAGAAGACATTTTTGACTCCAATGATGTTCCCAATAAACCAAAATTGCAGCCCCTCAACACTACCATAGAAGAGCATAACATTGGGACGGTTAAACAACCCAAAATCATAAAACTATCTGCTCCACTACCTCCTGACCAAAAGCCTAAATACATTGACCTTTTTAAAGAATTTCAGGATGTGTTTGCATGGAGTTATGAGGATCTAAAATCCTATGACACCTCTGTAATACAACACACTATCCCACTCAAGCCAGATCAGAAGCCCTTTAAACAAAAGTTGAGGAGAATCAATCCTATGCTCCTCCCAGCTATGGAACAAGAGGTACAAAAAATGTTTAAAGTAGGAATTATAGCACCAATAGATTTTCTGATTGGATTTCAAATTTAGTCCCCACAAGAAAGAAGACTGGTGAGATAAGGCTCTGTGTTGATTTAAGAAACCTCAACCAAGTATCCTTGAAAGATAATTACCCCTTACCCAATATGGATCACATCTTGCAGAGAGTAGTGGGGGCCTCAAGGATTTCCTTACTTGATGGGTTCTCAGGCTTCAACCAGATCTTAGTCCATCCCGATGATCAGAACAAAACTGCATTTACAACCCCATGGGGAACCTTTAAATATATTAAAATGCTGTTTGGTTTGAAAAATGCAGGGGCCACATTCCAAAGAGCAATGGACATTGCTTTTGCTAAAGAGATTCATGACTTCCTTGTCATTTATTTAGATGATCTCACACCTTTTTCCAAATCTGACCAACAGAACTTGAAACATCTAAGGCAGATATTCACAACTTGTAAGAAATATGGAATTTCCTTAAACCCTAAGAAATCCCTGTTTGGTCTAGAGGAAGGTAAACTGCTGGGTCACATTATTTCCAAAGATGGCATCAGAATTGACCCAGACAGAATCCAGGCCATCTTACAAATGCCTCATCCAAGAAATATAAAGGAATTACAAGCCATTTTGGGCAAAATCAACTTTCTAAGGAGATTTATCCCAAACCTGGCTGAGCTAAGCAGATTGCTTAATAACATGCTTAAAAAGGATTCAAAAGTAAAATGGACAATAGAAGCAAATCAAGCTTTTGAAGGCATCAAGTTTTCCCTCACCCAAACCCCTGTCTTAACCAACCCTCAGTTTGATAGAGAGTTCATCATATTTTCCTTTGCTTCCCAACACATAATTGCTGCAGTTTTACTACAGAAAGATGACCAAGGGAATGAGAAACCCAATGCCTTCTTTAGTAAAGCTCTTAGAGATGCACCCCTCAAGTACCAGATCATGGAAAAACAAGCATATGCTTTGGTTAAAGCTATTAAGGACTTTAGGATCTACATCCTATACTCCCATGTAATAGCCTGTGTACCAAGCCCAATTGTTAAAGATATACTTACTCAAGAAAACTTGGAGGGTAGAAGAGGAAAATGGATTGCAAACATTCTAGAATTTGATATTGAAATAAAACCTACAAAACTTATAAAAGGGCAGGGCTTGGCCAAATTAATATCTGAAACAAATTTCCAAGCCCTGGACATCAAACCGAAGCTGGCGACTCCAAAGATCAATGTGGCCTTTGAACAATCCCCCTGGTATTTTGATATTTGTTATGTGTTACAAAACCTGTGTGCTCCCCCAGGGTTGTGCAGAACTAAATGTAGGTTCTTAAAAATGAAAGCTTCAAAATTTTGTGTTATGGATGGAAATCTGCTCTGGAAAAACCATGAGGGTATCCTATTAAATTGTTTAATTGAAAATGAAGCTAATAAGATCATGGAAGAATTTCATGCAGGTGATTGTGGTGGACATTTGTATTGGAAGTCCACTGTGGATAAGATACTAAGAGCTGGATACTATTGGCCTACTGTTTTCTCTGATATCAAGAAATTTACCACTTCATGTCACAAATGTCAAGTGTTTGAAGGAAAAAGACAGTTACTGCCACTACCTCTAAGGCCTATTGCAACAAAGAGACCATTTCAGCAATGGGGCTTGGATTTCATTGGAGAAATTAATCCCTCATCTTCAGGCCAACATAGATGGATTCTAACAGCTACAGAATACTTCACAAAATGGATTGAGGCAATCCCATGCAGACAAGCAAATGACTCCACCATCATCCAGTTTCTTGAGACCAATATCCTTGCTAGATTTGGATGTCCTGATAAAATAATAACTGACAATGCTGCTGCTTTTAGATATAAGAAGATGGTCACCTTCTCCCACAAATTCCACATTACTTTGGGCCATTCTACTGCATATTACCCCCAAGGAAATGGCCTGGCAGAATCATCAAATAAAAGCCTGGTAAACATGATAAAGAAAGTGTTGGAAGAAAACAAAAAGAAATGCACAAGAAACTTGTAAATGCCTTATGGGCAGATAGATTAACAACCAAAAGATCAATTGGGGTCAGCCCATATGAGTTAGTCTATGGATTAGAAGCCAAATTTCCTTCATCACTAGGGATCCCTGGTATGAAGCTACTTCAAGAAAGTCAAGCTGAGCCCAATGATATGCAAAGGAGGGTGAATCAGATTATATGTTTACAGCAAACCAGAGACCAAGTTTATAACAGAGTTCAAATTTTACAAGAGAAGCTCAAGAAATCTTTTGACAGAAGGACCAAAGCTGAGGATTTCAACATAGGTGACAAAGTTCTCAAGTGGGATTCAAGAAGAGAAAACAAAGGAAAGCATGGAAAGTTTGATTCCCTTTCGAGAGGGCCATTTATCATCCAAGCAGTACAAGGAAATAACACCTACTTTCTTAAGCATCCTGATGAAACTGATTTGGATGAAGGTCCTGTCAATGGCAGGACACTGAAGCACTATTTTGACTACCTTCCATGAATGTAGTATGGCTGCCCTTGTACATAATTTATTGTGTATAGTGTTTTCTTTAAGCATGTGAATAAATTAATTTCAAGGATCTTGCAGAAGAAGGAAAAGACTGGACTGCAGCAAGTATTATAAATATTTCAGTCTACAATTTTGAGGGTTCAAGATTGAAAAAGCTCCAAGTTTTGAAACAATAGCCAAGAGGCTAAGGCATGCTGACCTGATGTTCTTGGTCTTTCAAAGAGAAAAACCATCCCCATGTGGAGCCACTGTTGGATACCTATACCAATAGGTTTCATATTTCATGATTGGCAAATTCAAATGCCAAATATGCTCTACTTTGCTGGTACAAAGATCCCATATTTTCAAGGAAAAGCAAGGTGTGTACATGCCTTCATGTCTATTAAAGTTTTGATGGATGGTCCAACAGTCCAATCTGGATCATGCCATGTTTCAATTTTCTATTGTAGAATAGAGAAATAAATCTGTCCAAACTGCTTAATCTTGGCAGATCAGTAGTTAGGAAGAGAAGCTAAGGTTCCCAACTGCTTAATCTGGGTCCTTGGAAGAAATAATGGTAGTGCTAGATAGGAAATCAAATGAAAAAGCCAATGGAAAAGAAAAGGCACATACAGGGTCTGCAAGTCCAACTGCACCCTCCAAGAAGAAACAAAAAATGCTAAGCAAATAGTTGGGTAGGTAGATGGGGTTGCAGAAGTGGTGTCCCTTTCAGACTGTATCATGCTGGTTAATGCGAGGAAAGCAACAGAATGGAGCATGTCTAACTTCCCCTTTCCCTTTATTCATCACTCATTACTAACATCCCTTCGCCAGGTGTGTAAGAGAGAGATTCAAGGTTTTGTATTGGTCCTTGTTGCCTTTAAAAGCCACATTTCTTGTGAAAAGTTCTTTTCATTTTGATCTACTCCCTAAACTAAGCTGTTTTCAAGAAAACTTAGTAATTTCACTCCTCATTCACCTTCTCCCTCCATAGTAACCTCTAACTTCTATTATCTAACTCCCTATGTCACCCTTCCCTACTATTATAACACCATGGTGTATAAACCCTAAGCATTTTATAAATATCCCCTCCTTGGCACTATAGCCATATGTTTCACTTCCAGGGAATCAAACTGACATCTGGTCAGTTTGAGAACCAAGCCTAACCCCTCTTTCACCTTCAGTAGCTCATCTACTTAGCCAACCCTTCATTTTGCCTAAGCAGCCTTGGAAAAACCCTTTTGCACCCTTTAAACCGCTCAAAATGACAAAAGCACCTTGAAAAACCCACTTTCTCTCTTTATCCTAAGTCTAAGGCCTTTGTGAGCTTTATATGCAGAAAAACCCATTTATCCAAAGTTCCGAGGCATTTGAGACTTTGCAAATGGAATTGCACCAAAAACCCATTTTTTCTAAAGTTTCGGGGTTTTATCGACCATTGTAAAAATACATTGCAAACCATTGAAAATTCGTTAAATTTCCTAAGGGTCCCGCCGGGCGCGAATACCATGGAAAATATTATTTTAATCCCCACCCGATGTCGTATCACCCATGCAAGTCAATGGTCCGTCGACCATCCGATCAACCTCTTTCCATCCGACGGTTGACGCTGATATCGGACCGACCCCGACGTCCGGACGATATCGTCCGATATCTGTCAGATGCTGACGTCAGGTCGGGTCCACGCGTCGCCTCCAAGTTGTATCAGAGCCCCTTCTGACAGATTCCTTTCCGTATAAGAACCGGCCCGATATTTCGCCACCTGTCTGTCAGCGTCACCGTCTGCGTCAGTGCCGCGACCGCGCGCCCCGTCTACCATTGCTCCACCTGTCTGCCACCTCACCACCCCCGTGGACCAGTCATGGGTCGCCATGTCACCTGATGACGTCATGCTGACGTCATCCAACCCAGACCCACGTGGTGACGTCATGCTGACGTCATCCAAAAAAGCCGCGAATGACCAAAAAAAGCCATATTTTGTCAATTTTCGCGTTCTTTTCGCACTTTTGGAAAAAACTATTGTTTTGCTCTCTGCATGCGTTTTACGACCATTTGCGCCAACTTGCTCAGAATCGACCGGGAGACCTCCGCGCGCCTACCCACCTGCATTGGTGACCCGGCCCATCGATTTACCAGTTATTTCTCCATACAAGTGTTCTCCAAACCTGGTTTTTCTCTGTAATATGCTTTGGTTAAATCTATTAAGGACTTTAGGATCTACATCCCATATTCCCATGTGATAGCCTATGTACCAAGCCCAATTGTTAAAGACATACTTACTCAAGAAAACTTGGAGGGTAGAAGGGGAAAATGGATTGCAAACATTCTAGAATTTGATATTGAAATAAAACCTACAAAACTTATAAAAGGGTAGGGCTTGGCCAAATTAATGTCTGAAACAAATTTCCAAGCCTTGGACATCAACCAACTGGACAGTGAACCGGAGCTGGCGACTCCAAAGATCAATGTAGCCTTTGAACAATCCCCCTGGTATTCTGATATTTGTTATGTGTTACAAAACGTGTGTGCTCCCCCAGGGTTGTCCAGAACTAAATGTAGGTTCTTAAAAATGAACGCTTCAAATTTTTTTGTTATGGATGGAAATCTGCCCTGGAAAAACCATGAGGGTATCCTATTAAATTGTTTAATTGAAAATGAAGCTAATAAGATCATGGAAGAATTTCATACAGGTGATTGTGGTGGAAATTTGTATTGGAAGTCCACTGTGGATAAGATACTGAGAGCTGGATACTATTGGCCTACTGTTTTCTCTGATGTCAAGAAATTTACCACCTCATGTCACAAATGTCAAGTGTTTGAAGGAAAGAGACAGTTACTGCCACTACATTTAAGGCCTATTGCAACAGAGAGACCATTTCATCAATGGGGCTTGGATTTCATTGGAGAAATTAATCCCTCATCTTCAGGCCAACATAGATGGATTCTAACAGCTACAGACTACTTCACTAAATGGATTGAGGCAATTCCATGCAGACAAGCAAATGATTCCACCATCATTCAGTTTCTTGAGACCAATATTCTTGCTAGATTTGGATGTCCTGACAAGGTAATAACAGACAATGCTGCTGCTTTCAGATCTAAGAAGATGGTCAGCTTCTGTCACAAATTCCACATTACTTTGGGCCATTCTACTGCATATTATCCCCAAGGAAATGGCCTTGGAGAATCATCAAATAAAATCCTGGTAAACATGATAAAGAAGGTGTTGGAAGAGAACAAAAAGAATTGGGATAAGAAACTTGTCAATGCCTTATGGGCAGATAGATTAACAACCAAAAGATCAATTGGGGTCAGCCCATATGAGTTAGTCTATGGATTAGAAGCCAAATTTCCTTCATCACTAGGGACCCCTGTTATGAAGCTACTTCAAGAAAGTCATGTTGAGCCCAAGGATATGCAAAGGAGGGTGAATCAAATTATATGTTTACAGCAAACCATAGACCAAGTTTATAACAGAGTTCAAATTTTACAAGAGAAGCTCAAGAAAGCTTTTGACAGAAGGACCAAGGCTAAGGATTTCAACATAGGTGACAAAGTTCTCAAGTGGGATTCAAGAAGAGAAAACAAAGGAAAGCATGGAAAGTTTGATTCCCTTTGGAGAGGACCATTTATCATCCAAGCAGTACAAGGAAATAACACCTACTTTCTTAAGAATCCTGATGAAACTGATTTGGATGAAGGTCCTGTCAAGGGCAGGATGCTGAAGCACTATTTTGACTACCTTCCATGAATGCAGTATGGCTGCCCTTGTAAATAATTTTCTGTGTATAGTGTTTTCTCTAAGCATGTGAATAACTTAATTTCAAGGATCTTGCAGAAGCAGGAAAATACTGGACTACAACAAGTATTATAAATATGTCAGTCTACAATTTTGAGGGTTCAAGATTGAAAAAGCTCCAAGTTTTGAAACAATAGCCAAGAGGCTAAGGCATGCTGACCTGCTATTCTTGGTCTTTCAAAGAGAAAAACCATCCCCATGTGGAGCCACTGTTGGATACCTATACCAATAGGTTTCATATTTCACGATTGGAAAATTCAAATGCCAAATATGCTCTGCTTTGCTGGTATAAAGATCGCATATTTTCAAGGAAAAGCAAGGTGTGTACATGCCTTCATGTCTATTAAAGTTTTGATGGATGGTCCAACAGTCCAATCTAGATCATGCCATGTTTCAATTTTCTATTGTAGAATAGAGAAAGAAATCTATCTAAACAGTTTAAGCTTGGCATATCAGTAGTTAGGTAGAGAAGCTAAGGTTCCCGACTGCTTAATCTGGGGCCTTGGAAGAAATAAGGGCAGTGCTAGATATGAAATCAAAGGAAAAAGCCAATGGAAAAGAAAAGGCACATAAAGGGTCTGCAAGTCCAAGTGCACCCTCCAAGAAGAAACAAAAAATGCTAGGCAAATAGTTGGGTAGGTAGATGGGGTTGCAGAAGTGGTGTCCCTTTCAGACTGCATCATGCTGGTTAATGCGAGGAAAGAAACAGAATGGAGCATGTTTAACTTCCCCTTTCCCTTTATTCATCACTCATTACTAACATCCCTTCGCTAGGTGTGTAAGAGAGAGATTCAAGGTTTTGTATTGGTCCTTGTTGCCTTTAAAAGCCACATTTCTTGTGCAAAGTTCTTTTCATTTTGATCTACTCCCTAAACTAAGTTGTTTTCAAGAAAACTTAGTAATTTCACTCCTCATTCACCTTCTCCCTCCATATTAACCTCTAACTTCTATTATCTAACTCCCTATGTCACCCTTCCCTACTATTATAACACCATGGTGTATAAACCCTAAGCATTTTATAAATATCCCCTCCTTGGCACTATAGCCATATGTTTCACTTCCAGGGAATTAAACTGACATCTGGTCAGTGTGAGAACCAAGCCTAACCCCTCTTTCACCTTCAGTAGCTCATCTACTTAGCCAACCCTTCATTTTGCCTAAGCAGCCTTGGAAAAACCCTTTTGCACCCTTTAAACCGCTCAAAATGACAAAAGCACCTTGAAAACCCACTTTCTCACTTTATCCTAAGTCTAAGGGCTTTGTGAGCTTTATATGCGGAAAAACCCATTTATCCAAAGTTCCGAGGCATATGCGACTTTGCAAATGGAATTGCACCAAAAACCCATTTTTTCTAAAGTTTCAGGGTTTTATCGACCATTGTAAAAATACAGTGCAAACCATTGAAAATTCGTTAAATTTCCTAAGGGTCCCCCCGGACGCGAATACCATGGAAAATATTATTTTAATCCCCGCCCGATGCCGTATCACCCATGCAAGTCAATGGACTGTCGACCGTCCGATCAACCACTTTCCATCCGACGGTTGACGCTGATATCGGACCAGCCCCGGCATCTGGACGATATCTGTCAGACGCTGACGTCAGGCCGGGTCCACACGTCACCTCCAAGTTGTACCGGAGTCCCTTTTGACAGATTCCTTTCCGTATAAGAACCGGCCTGATATTGCGCCACTTGTCTGCCAGCGTCACCGTCTGTGTCAGCGCCGCGACCGCGCACCCCGTCTACCATTGCTCCACCTGTCTGCCACCTCACCACCCATGTGGACCAGTCATGGGTCGCCACGTCACCTGATGACGTCATGCTGACGTCATCCAACCCAGACCCACTTGGTGACGTCATCCAAAAAAGGCGCGAATGACCCAAAAAAGCCATATTTTGTCAATTTTCGCGTTCTTTTCTCACTTTTGGAAAAAAACTATGGTTTCTCTCTCTGCATGCGTTTTAGGACCATTTGCACCTACTTGCTCAGAATCAACCAGGAGACCTCAGCGCACCTACCCACCTGCATTGGTGACCTGGCCCATCGACTTACCAGGTATTTCTCCATACAAGTGTTCTCCAAACCTGGCTTTTCTCTGTAATAACAAAAAACTCGTTTAGAGCACAGAAAACGCATAATTCACCATAAATTTGCCTGCACCCAGCTCCCGCTTGAAATTCTAGCGGTCGAAATTCATTAGCCAAGCTTGTTTGGACCAAACTTTCATTGAACCTCCATTTAACTATTGAGGAAGGTCTATTAAGAGACAGAAATTTTCCTCCCCAAGGGACTGAAACAATATTTCAATTACTGCAAACTCACTCTGTTACCCTTCATTTCTCAATTCACCTATTTTTACTCAGGCAGTGGTCTTTTTCCTTTTTGCCCAGTCGAAGTAACATTAGTCTTCATACAAACAGAGTCTAAGTAACCATGGAGACCCCAGTTGCACCAGTTGCCCTCAATGTTGCTCCCTTAAATGCCCCTCAGAGAGAATTGGAGTGGCAGGATTTGGCAGACTTGGACTACCAAATCTCAGAGGACTCCTCATCAAAAAGCAAGTTCCACCTCCACCTGCTGAATGAGCTTAAGGCCAAACATGAGGATGGGACAGACATACTAGGCATTTGGGATTCCTTCCTCCCAATTCTCAGGCTCCCTCAGGTCAACCAATTCCTTGACCTGATTCATCTGTGTGTTGTCTGCTATGACCCCATTCAAAGAGCTGTGCTTGACTCTTCAAGCTCAGTGGTATTCTACATGACCCCTGAGGCCATTAGAGAGATGCTACAGTTCAAGACTCAAAATAAATTGGTCCCCTTGTCTCTATTGGATTTGATAAACCAAGGAGCTAAGATGCTAACAGATGCACAAATCATAAACCTCAACCAATTGTTTATTAAAAAATCTGACACTGTGCTGTACCCTCCTATTTTTGATGGTTACCTAAATCAACTGGGTGTAGATCTTGCATACATGATCAGTTCCATCTTGGGGTACAAATCAGTTGAATTCATTGATGAAACTGTGCTAATAATGATGACTATGTTTTCCCCTGGCAAGAGTCCAATTTATTATGATTATGCCACATACATATGAGATAAGATGCATGAGCAATTTTTAAACCTGTCAAGAGAGAAGGTGTTCAGATTCACCTCCTACATTTACCACTTGATTCTATATTATCAGCATGAGAAGTTCTCCTTCATTGTTAAGAGAACGGATGCACAAGGAAATCCAAGGTCAGTGGTGTACTGGACATCAGTGTTTCATAGCAAAACCTATTCTCCATACACCTACCATGTATTCATAGACCTCTTCATTCACCCAGCCATGTCTTTATTCTTAAGCTCACCTCCTCCAAGACTGACTGATGAGATGTAGAGAATCCTGCAGTTATCCAAAGTGTACAGCATTGGGGATTGGTACATTTACCAAAACTACACCGTAATCAGAATATATGGGTGTGAGTTACCCCCATACAGATTGCCCAAATGTGTGCCCATGAGACTATTTTCCCTTGAATAATTCAGGCAATTTGGGAATGCTGATATGGTACACTTTGCAGGCAAGGGCAAGAAGGCACAGCTAAAGGTGAAAAATCAATTGGGCCACCTTGTTTTAAAAAAAAGGGAAGGCTGGAAAGAAGCTGATAGAAAGTTAGAATGCCTTGGCCTGAAGACCAGCTTCCTCTGGAAGCCATATGACCCCAATCACTCCATATCATTTAGAAGGCTCAAATACAAGCTCTCTAGTTATGACCATGTGAGTTTTCCCCACATTGAAAAATTTTCCAATCAACCAAAATGGAAGAGGGGCACACTGGAGGAACTGGTCACACAAGAAGAACTGAATGAGAGAGCTAGAAGACATCTTATGAAGTTGGCTGACTTGGTATCTCCTCCACAGGTATTCACTCTGCCAAAGCCTCAAGTAGGAGCAGCTGCCTCATCATCTACAACACATCAAGAGGCAGTCCAAACCACAAGCCAAGCTCAAAGCAAAGGCAAGGAGAAGGACATGGAAGATCAACAGGTTCAACCACCCCAACAGGTACAACAGCAAAAGGAGCAACAGGTACAGGGGGAATAGACAGCAGAGGCCCCAATGGCCACACAACAGCAGCAAACACAAATGGCACCCCCCCAGGCAAGATTCAAGGATTGACTCTTCCGTCCTCCAAAACCCTCAAAGGGAGGACGTGAACCGAAAAAGAGACAGAGAGACTCCCCTCACTGCATCACCAACTGAAGGGGAGAAGAGGCAAAGGCTAAATCCTTTCTTTGAAGTGGAAATGCCAATGGGGCAGACTTCAGGTACAGGCCTGCCCAGCATGGAGGCCTCAGCCAGCTCCTTCCAACAAGAGAAAGACATGGCAGCAGTAGGAGAAGTTAGCTCCTCAGGACAAAGGAGGGAAGGTGAGAAACGAATTAAGCAACAATTTAAGGACATCAAAAGCAGAAATGAACCGTTAAAGCTGCAACTATATAATCACCTATTGAAAATGGCCCCTACGAACCAGCAAAGGCTCATGTCTGCATATGATGCACATGAAGGAAAAATTATCATGAGCCATTTTACACCAACAGTGCAGCAACCACAGTCAGCCGCAGATTATATAAGGACCAACCTGGAGGTCCTGTCCAAAGACATCCACCCAATGGATCAAATAGAATTGCACAAACAAACGGGTGAGATGGTCTATGCCACATTGGCAAATAAAACCTTGGTGAACTATAGGCTACAAAATAGCCTGAATAACACAACTGCACAACTTGAGCTGGAAAGGGCTTCCTCTCAAGCTAAAGACAATAGGATCAAATCTCTGGAGGAAATCATAATAGAGCTTGGACATGATCCTAAAGATGTCAAGGCAGTG
>APFE031114546.1:0-25706 GCA_000404065.3 Pinus taeda
TGTGTTT
This sequence comes from Pinus taeda, assembly GCA_000404065.3. Lineage (NCBI taxonomy): Eukaryota > Viridiplantae > Streptophyta > Pinopsida > Pinales > Pinaceae > Pinus > Pinus taeda. Next base: position 8 of record APFE031114546.1, read on the forward strand.
GCACATACACCATTTGTGCATAATATATCATTGAGTTTATGTAACTGTGTATGATTTAGGTATTTTCATCATGGTATCAGAGCACAGGATCAGAGGCTTGTGTATTGTGAGTACATTTGAGGGACTGTGTATCTGCATAAGCCCAGTAAATTGATATTGCAGAGGGTAGGGTCAGTGTAAAGACATACATCGTTGCCGCTGTCCATCGATCTATGTGTTCCAAAACATGTTTTTAGCTTCAGTCTTAAAATCTGCGAGAACACTGTTCAGTTACAGCTCAATTCAGATTGACCAGGAGGAATTTCTGTATCAGGGAGGCTTCATTTATCTTCGCAATCTTCGATTTTTTTTATTCCATGAATCATTGCCATTAAATATCTTATCTGGATTTTCCCATGCCGTGAATGATTGTTTGAGCAAATTTCTGAGATCTATTGTTCAGATTGTAGTTGATGGCTTCGTTAATGTTGGTTGAACGCTTTGTCAAATAAGCCCTATTTCATTAACTGTTAATGCACAAATTTTATCGTTTTTCTTTTATCAGTAGAATAGAGCTTCAATAGGTTTGGGATTATACAGCTTGGGGCCGTGATTAGTCTTGGCTTGGTAATGAGCGTTAGAGAATTTCCATCTACACGATAGGGAATGGGTCGATTTTCAAAGGAAGTTTTTTAAATAAAAGGAATTCAACGCCGGAATATAGATGCCACTTCTAGTGGGAGATGATGATACAATGACGTCTTTGCATAATGGGATTTTACTCTTCCATTTGTCCCATAGCAGAGTCTGTGGTGCGATCGATCGTGCAACACAGTGTCCATGCCGATCAAAGTCTTGCAGCTGGGCTTCTACGTTTACATTATCATGACTGTTTCGTCCAGGTTGCATTAAAATGGGTAGCAGTGTTGGGAATCAGAATACTAGAGAAAACAGGTTGAGTGGCTTGTTAAATAATAGTATTGTAAATTATTTGTAAATCAAATGATGAATTCAATGAAGAGAGCGAATCTATTAAAATTTTTAAAAATAACCAGCAGTTCAACTATGTATCTGATGCCACTACTTAAAGATCAAGTAGTAGTAAGGATCAATATGGATGGTTGTCTAGATAGTATGGCAGTTGCGAATCTAGGGAAGGATCCCTCATCAGTGGTAGACATGGAAGTTGTTTCCTAATGAGGTTATGTGATAGGTTGGGATGCTATTCAGTAATTGACTTCGGGAGGTCCTTGATTCGGAAGTTGAGGAAGGGAACTCGGGAATCCAACTTGCCAACTACACCTTTCTGAGGGTTATGAGGCAACTTGATGGAGCATCTACTGATAAGCTTGATTATTTTGTTATTTTCATGTAATGTAATCATTAAGGGGGGATGTTGGAGATAATGCTTACATTCCATATTTAAGAATTTGGTTTGTGATGGTTGAGAAATTCTCTCAACCTCTCTATCTAATTTAGGAATAAGTTGGATCTCAAAAACTCTATTTATTTCGTTATCTGAATGTAAATCTGTGTGTGAGTGTGTTTGCACATACACCATTTGTGCATAATATATGATTGTGTTTCTGTAACTGTGTATGATTTAGCTATTTTTATCAAAATATTGATATGGTTGTGCTAATTTTTACAACTTAATAATATCCACGGAAATAATGTTGTCATACTGTTATAAAATATTTTAGTTGTGAAATAAGTTATGGTTTCTCAATATGCCATAAGGCATGGTATTATCCCATGGTATTGTAAAAAAGCCTATTTACAATTTAATAATATCCATGGTAAAGCGGGGATGAATATCCTTGGTTAAGAATATTTTCGTGTTGTTATAAAATATTTTGATTGTAAAAGAAGTTATGTTTTTGGGGCATGTGGTATTTTAAGAAATCTTAATTGCAAAGGTTTCTTATTTAAACTTAAGGTGGATGAGGATATTTTGAATTTTATTTTTTTAGTTTTTTAATTGACGGCCTAGATTGATTCTCAAGTATATATGCTTAGCATATTCTTAGTCTCTACATTGTAGTGTGTTAGAGTTTGCTAGGTTCCATTGACTTTTCATAAATTTAAAAAATTTAGATTTGTGTCAAGTGGCTCCCATCCTACCAATTTTCTAGGGATTGAGATTATTCCATTTCTAATAAGCTCCTCCATGATAAGTTCCTCGTTATTATTTATAACATTTTTTTTCTCAGTAAACTGTCTAACTATTGTATTATATGTACAGAAAGGAAATTACAGGCATTTGTAACATGACTATGACACTAACTTCCATGGCCACCCATGGCGCCATGGGCGTATTGACTAAACTGAAGGCTCCCACGCAGGGGTAGCGACTGACATCGTTCCTGCAACCTCTGGTAAACTGAACAAGGTTCAAAACAGTTCCACAAAGGATCAAAACAGGACTCAAACTATCCAATTGCATGCAATTAAACCAGCCCACGCAGGGGCGTCCTTCTACAACCGATTGGGTCTGAGATAACCCAACAACCCGATACATAGCATAACCAAAAAGAACTGAGAATTTTGACAAACAACAGGAAACCGGACTGAATACGAATCCAAACCAGGTGACCAGCGTTCGACTTAGATCTGGACTGGAGCAGTGTGAGGGCGAACGCTTCTGGAGCCTACGCAGGGTGGCTACTCGTCCGCAAGAGGCTTCTCCTCTTCAATCGTGCACCAGCCATGGCCTTCAGGGACCCCTTCCCACATGGCTGCCCATTTGGCGCGCTCCTCGTCTGTGGCGGTCGTTGTTCTGGAGGTGGAAGGGTCCGCCATGGAGGCTTTCCCCGAGGTACCTTCCCCCCTTGGAGGAGGCGACATGGGGCTTGCTTGCACCGGGCCAGCATGAGGTGTGTCTTCTCCTCCTGGTGGCGCTTCTTCCCCTGCATCCTCCGGGACCTGGGTAAAGAGAACCGATACGTGTGCTCTGATGCTATGTGGATCCCGTGAACTTCCGAGGGTAAAGACCACCGAGCCGAACGCAGGGAGGGCTGGTCCCTCCTCACTGACTCCTCCGACCTCCGTGATTTGTCCTGCGTGTATAGGTGTAACCCCCGCCCAACGATAGCAGTAACAGCAGCAGCAGTGGTGGTGCTCCCGCTCTACATCACCACGCCCACGACCCCTATTCGAACCTCGTCCCGAACCTCTTCTGTTGGGCTGCCTGTGACGCAGTCTGGCCATAGCCAAATTCTTCTCTGCTGTGCTGTCTTGGGGCTGGTCGCACAGCTTTCTTGCAGCCTGAATTCGGCGTTTGCTCCGCCTAAGCACCACCCCCAATTTCGTTGCCTCGTCCAACGGAGTGGCTTGTTCTGCTTCTGAATTGTAGAGCTCAGAGTTCGCCTCCCGAACCTCTGAGTCTGCCTTCCTTCCCTCCGAGGAACCTGCAAATTTCTTATGACTTGCCACTGAAACGAGATGACAACGGGACCAGAGGGCAGCCTGTGATGGCGCGTACCTCTTCCCTCTGCAAACTCTCCCTTGCCAATTCTGCCACCAGATAATTGCAGGTTCCGAAAGCCTTGGCCAGATTCTGCCTTCGGCCTCATATTTATCAGCGTGCCATTGAGTCGAGTGCCACCTTCGTCCCTCCATCCCGTCACCCTGCGCGGCATTAATGCCCTGAGCTCGCAGCAGCCGAATTGAAGCGATGGCGGCTTCATTATTATTCATTTAAGCTGCATGGGGCGTCACATGGGGGCCATGTGGCTCCGCCCACGGATTCCCAATGTCACCCGCATCCGGGGGGTTTATTATTATAACAATTAATTTATATTAAGAATTTTTATTAGCAATCATCCATTATTTTTAATAAATTAAAAAAATTATATTCATGTCAAAGTGGCTCTCTGCCCACCAATTTCCTAGGGATTTGAGATTATTTCCAATTCTAATAAGTTCCTCCATGATAATTTCCTCATTATTATTTTAACATTCATTTATATATAAGAAAAATTTATTTAGCAAAATGGTCTATTTTACAATAGGATGTGTATTTTTTTTCTCAAGTTAATGTTGACCCATAACCTTTTCATATATGGTTAATCATGTAAATATGTGCATGTATAAGCCATTCTTCATGTTGCAATAGTTTTATTTTGTTATATTTGTGAAGCCTTTGGCTATATTAACAACAATAGTATTTTTAATGCCATTGTACTAGTAAATACAAAAAACCAATATTTATTATTCTTATTATTATTTATTTTTAAACTATAAATTAATCTTATCCCACAACACTATGTTATTAGACGTAACTTATTTATAATAATAATAATGTTTCAACACAATTAAAATGTAATATTCTCAAATTGTATAATGGAATTCATTTTTATATTTGAAAATGACTCTCAAACAACAACAACAAAAAAAGAGATATGTTGACTCTTTTTTTAAATTTTTTAATTGAGGATCTACATTGATTCTCAAAGGAATATCTTCAGCATATGCTTAGCCTTGATTCTTATCATCAACTTTAGTGTATTAAAGAGTTTGATAGGTTGCATTGACTTTTAATCAAGTTAAAAAAATTAGATTCGTTCCAAGTGGGTCAGCCCAACCAATTTCCTAGTGATGTGAGATTATTCAAATTCTAATAAGTTCCTCCATGACAAGTTCATCATTTTTATTTATAACATTCATTTATATATAAGAAAATTTTATTTAGCAAAATGGTCCACCATTTTTTATAAATTTAAAAAATTGATTCCTACCATGTGACTCCCCACCCACCAATTTTCTAGGGATTTTAGATGATTCCAATTCTTATAAATTCCTCATGATGAGTTCCTCATTACTTGGTAGATCCTCATTTTTCGTTAGTAGAATGAAAATTAACACAACATAAAACTTGCTAGGTGGCCTGAACTTTCCAAATGGAAAACCAAGTCTGTTGGCCACCTATCCACATTATATGCCATCCAGTAGCAAAAAATATTAAGTCTCTCTATCCAAGAAATATAAGTTTCAGTTTCCTATCGATATCCATAATCTTAGGTTCTACATTCATATGTAAATGCATAGACAAGTTTAAAATCTAGTTGCATATATAAACAAAACTATGAGTAAGTAAGCATGTTATTCATGTTGTTCAACTGATGTTGATTCAATCACAGTTGGATACTTGGCATTTCATCTAGGAAGATCTATCTGAGCAAGTATGCAAGGAAGATGCTTCTCAATTTGGCCAAGGCGGATGTCATGTTTATGTAGTTGGAACTGCACCTTCTGATGTTCCTGCTTGTAGTTTGGTTGTCCCTGAACTATAACTACCATGCCCACTGAGATCTATTCCATCACCTTTCCCAACATCCTGTTCATCAACCAATACAAGCAGAGGGTCTATTTTTACTCGGTGATCCTCCCTTATGTGTTCCGAGGGTCTAAGATGAAGACTCTCCAATCCTTCAGCTCCGTTTTTCTCTCATTGTCCTACCTTTTCAAGTCTTCCTCCTATTATTGTATCAGTCTCCTAACATGTTCATTGGTTCCCTCCTATAGATGGTTCCTGCTTCATTAATTAATCCCTCAATAAACTTTCCACCTTGTCGACTGCCTAAAGAGCTAGGTTTTGTGTCATGCTTAGCTACCCATGGCCTCTTACCTTACCCTCGAGTCTTTGTTGGTCATGCCATGATCTCACCACCCCCATCCCTTGTAGTGCTTGGTAGATTAGCCAGATTACAAGCTTCTACCTGATCAAGCCTGGAGTTTCTGTGTGTCAGGGAGGGTTTACCACTCGGCAAACCTACTTTGCAGACAAGACATCCAATTGAACAATCAATCTTCATTGTGCTATTGTATAATTCAAGTTTTCAAGTGGTAGAATTGTGTTAGTCCATCCCCCCATCTTCCAACACCCCCTTGACACTCATAGTTGCATGCCCGCTTCGTCACAGGAAATATATGCAAAGAGACCCTGCCCATGCCCGACACATGAGTATCTGTGCTACAATATAAGCTCCCCCTTAGCATTGCTGATGAATGTATTATCCCTTTAGTGCTAGGTACAGTGGCCCGACTGCCCTCCAACAACCAACCCATCTTGTCTGAGTTTCACTTTGCTGCAAGCATGAAAAGCATCGTGGCTTCCCAGCACAGGTGGCCAACCATCCCTAAGTCCCATAGCATAATAGTTGTCCCCCCTACTTCTAGTTCTGACATACGTAGTCTAAATTCCCTATCAAGTCTCATGGCCATGACTTCTCTCCTCCTTCTCCCCAATTCTCGGGGCACTGCAATCCCCTCCCTGACTGTGCATAGCCAAAAGACAAAGGTTTCTTCCCATAATGTAGGTGTATAGGTAGAAAATATCCCAATAATCAAATCCTTGAGCTTTTCCAACGACGTGACTACATGCTTCTACATTATGTTCGCTACCCACTACCAACATAATTCCCATATGGGATAGGAGAATCTTGAAATAGATCGATATGGTTAGGGTGCCCATCGAATTACTGAGGCAGTTGCAGGCTATTTCCACCAACCCACGTCCCCATCCCCTATTATCCCTACACCCCATCCCCAATTTTCCTTGCATCTCTTGTAGACAAAACCAGAAATAGTGCAGCATAATGCAGTGAGAGAGGATGCTAATTACATACATAGTTTCCTTAGCTTGCAGTCGGTGGGTTGCCCATCTCTCTAGTCACCTTGCACTCGGTCATTCTTGTGATCACTATGCTCCCCTCTAGGCTGAATGCATACTAAAGCTCTTTCCCTCCTCTCATTGCCACCTTTCCTTAATACTTTGTCCAACATCATGCCAAAGGCCACCGCACCCATCGCCTTGAGCATGTGGTGATGGTGGTTATGTACCTCATGGTACAGTCTATTAACATGGCCTTAATGAGGTAATATGCTGGCTTGCACCGTGATTGGGGGTTTGGCCTACTAGTTGGCTATGCTGAAAGCTTTCTCTTCTATCTGGATCCATGATTTGTTCCATGTTCTGGTAACCTTCGTCCCAGGGTTGTATTTTCCATATTTTCTCCACTGGGTTGTTTTTGTGACTCCATCCCTAGTTGGCTAGGAAGTCCGCTGCTTTGTTACCCTCTCGTCTAATATGATTAGACATTATGTAGTCAAAATTGTGAATCAAATCCCTTATTTCTTGGATTATTCTAGCATTTCCCTAACTTTGGTTGAGCTTATCCCATTTGGTACCATGGTTCAATTTGGCCAGCGTCTTAATGACCAAGTTGGAGTCACCCTCCACCACGATATTTCTATATCCCATCTGAATAGCTATTAGCAGGCCTTGTTTGATAGCATCAAATTCAGTTTAATTATTACTGGCTTACCCATAGTAGTGAGCATAAATTAATCTAGTGTAGGTTTGGGAGTCCCTGAAAAGACCACCTAGCCTCATCGATCCTGGATTTCCCATTGAAGTACCATTAAAACCCAACTTTATGAACCTATCCACTGGAGTTGTGAAGTGGTCAGGTGATGCCAATTCCAACTTGATTTCCTTCCAAGATGAGGGGACTATCATCGCCAGAAATGTATTCAGCCTCTACAAAAATTGTACTTCCTGGGGAGGTACCTGCCAGTCTTCCTCATGTCATTGTTACGGTAGGATTGTTTCCCAGATGTTCTGGATGACTCATTCCTAAAATTTCTCTTGTGGAAGAGGTTGGTTCTTAAAGATTTAGTGATTCCTCTCTTTCCATATGGCCCATGGAGTTAATCCTAGTTCCAACCCAGATGCTTTATTTACCACAAGGCTGGAGATATGATGGCTCTCTAGACGAGTATTTTTTCGTAGTTATCCTAGTCCATTCTTCCAAATAATTCTTGCAAATGTTCTCATTTTTGTTTAGAAAATGGACAAGAGTTAAGAATTTTTTCAAGGTCCTTCATGTGTTGTTTTCACAACAAGCATTACGAAGGACCATGGAAACCCCTTCTTTGAAGTTGGTCCAATGTTAAAATGTGACCTCTACTTACCAACCATAAGATGTGTGCCACCTTCAGCCACCACCCTCCCTTCCATATCTTTTTCCAAATCAAGTTTTGTCCTCCCAGACCACTCCCCATCTGTAAATCATATGCCTATTTTATAGTAAAGGTGCCTTTAGTGGTATATCCCCATCTAAGAATATATGGGTTATTGAGGATGGTTAACTTTCGGGATTCAAGTTCTTTGTCCATTCGGTTCCATTGTTCTGATGTGGGTGCTTGTGGCTAGCTTGATTACCCCTTCCAACTCCTCCACCCTTCCTCTTCCTGTCCTTCATTCCACAATTGGTCAACCATATGGAGATTCCTATCACTAGTATATATAACTATGTCCCTTAAGTCTCACCCTATAAGTAGTCGATATCTTTATTGCTAGGAATACTGCCAAAACAACGTCATTTTCCCATTATGTATTTCCCAAAAAGCATGTTGCTGAATGAGGTCCCTGTTTTGGGCTGCCAAGTTCCAGTTCGCTAATAATTTCGAGGGGTCCCAATACCTGAGAATGTTTTTTTTTCTCACTGGCATGTTTTATTTTTGGGTCCATATTTGTTTACAGAGGTGCATCACTCCTCCTATCCACCTCCACCATAGCTTCGCTCCCATTACTTGGTTCATAGTAAAGGGGTCCCTGAGACCTAGGCCCCCTTCCATCCTTTTTTTTATAATATTAGGCCATGAGACCAGTGCCCATTTCTTTACTTCTTATGCACCTCCCCATAGAAACTTTTTAAAGATGTCCACCATTTTAGAGCAAGCCATTTTTGGGTTTTCCAATCCTGAGAGTTGATAAATCCGAATAGATTGAAGTAATTCTTTGTGGAGAACTGTCATGCTTGCTAGGTTGAGGAATATAAAGGACAAAGTGTTGAGTTTCAAACTGAGTTTCTTGAGCATGGATTTCGAGCAAGAGGTCTTCAAAGAGTTCACTGACAAGGGCATTCCTACATATTTAGATGGAAGATATCCAATACAAAACCCAAGGATCCAGGCAAGGTAGGACTAAAAATTCCCCTAGGGTGTTAAAGAAGAAAATAAATGATTTTTCATTGTCGATCATTGTCCTGAATGCCTCCATGAAGGTGTGCAATACCTCTTTTACTCAACGAGATTCTCTTAACGAAACATTGAAAAATAACATGATATCATCTACGAACTGTTGACTGGTGATGGGTAGGTCATTTCCCCATAGCCTCGGTGCTTTGATCCGAGAATTTCAGAATTCATTCTTAATGTGATGGCCCATTCCTTCTACTCCAAGAATAAAGAGAAAAGGGTAGATAGTGTCACCTTTTTAGAGACCTCGGGAGTGGTTGAAGGTAGGAGAAGGGGAGCCATTTAGAAGAATGGAGAACACTGGGGAGGAGACCATTGCAGAAATATAGTTTATCCATATCTGGTCAAACCGAAAGGCCTTGAGGATGTTATTTAAGTATGCCCAACTTAAACGATCATAGAATTTGGAGAGTTTCAACTTAATCATAATCTCTGAGAGTTTTCTCATCTTTAGCAAGTGCACTATTTCTTATGAAGTTACAAATCCATCTAGGATATGTCCTGTTTCCACAAATCCAGTTTGTTCAGGTGATATGAGGTTGGGGGGAACAGGTTTGAGATGCTTTACACTCATAGTGGCTATGATTTTATATATTAAATTTCATAAGGCAATAGGTCGAAACCCTTGCAGATCTTTAGAAATTGAGGATTTTGGAATAAGAGAAATAAAAGTGTCCTTTAGGCTAGGGTATACCTTATGATTTCAGCGCGACTCTTCCACCACCTTTAGTATGTCTTGTCCCATGAAGCCCCAAGCTGCCTGGAAGAATTCCACCATGAAACTGTCTTAGCCAGGGTCCTTATTTTCCTACATTCCTTTAACTACCTCTTCAACCTTCTCCATCATGACTTCTCACATTAGAGCTAAATTCTGGTCTCCTGAGATGAGGTGGGGAATATTTCATGTCATCCTTTGTATAGCTTCCAAGCATTTCTCGTGTGGTTTATTGATGAGATCTTTGAAATGATCCACCAAGAACTTCTCCATATCCTCATGTTGTACCACTCAATTCCCCCTAACATCTTTTAAGGAGTAGATATGATTATGCTGCCTATGTTGAATCATGCCTTTGTGGAAGAAAGAAGTATTTCATTCTCCTTCTTGCAGCCAATTAACCCTTCATTTCTGATTCCATAATATCTCCTTCTTTTTTCTTTCCTCCAACTAGTTAATTAGTTGACCTTCTTCTTTCACTAGATTATCTTATCTTCTTGGATGATCTGTTGTTGCACATCCTTCATTTTATTAGTCAGGTAGTTTTTGTCTCTCATAATATACCCAAACTCTTCCTTGTTCCATTTCCTTATGTTATGTTTGAGTTCCTTCAGTTTCAGTTGAAAGGTGTGGTTGCAATTTCTCCCTTGCTCTTCATTGTTCCTCCACTAGTCTTCAATTTTTTTTAGTAATTTTGGATCCCTTAACCAAAAGACCTGAAATCAAAATGGTTGATTCTTGGGTCTTAGCTTCAAGTCTACCTTTAGCCTTATCGGTCAATGGCCATATCCCATGAAAGGGAGGATTGAGGCCTCCATGAATATGTCCCTGCTTATGGTTTGATCTTATATCAGATATATGTCTCGTCGTGAAGTGATCTCGTGGCTTCCTCCCAAACTATTGTTCCAAGTATAAACTCCATTATTCGTTTGCAAGTCCACTAAGTGCAACTTCGTTATAAGGTCCCCGAAAGCTTCCATATCTGCTCTTGTTCCTCTAATACCCCCTTATTTTCCACTAGTGAAGTTATCATGTTAAAGTAACCTCCTAAAACCCATAGATCATCTGGGTACAAATTCCTCAGCTTTGTCAAATTCTGGAGGAATACCCCCTTTCCCCTGGAATGTGAGGCCCATAAACCCCTCTTAGGAGAACCCACTCTCTAGATCTGATATCAAAATTTTCCAAAAAGAATCCTCAGTAGACTAATCCAGTCTTCAAAAATAATCTCTCTAGGATTCCAAAGGATAACAAGGCCTCTCGCACTTCCATTGGCATCATGAGTGATTACTTCACACTAGGGTTTGTAATTTTTTATGAACTCCTTGAGTTTTCTCTCAGTAATCTTTATTTATTGTATTATCATAATACTTATCTTGTATATTTTTAATCTATCCTTAAGATACCATAGCTTGTCTCTACTACTGAGGCTGTGTATATTCCAAGATGTAATGATCATTTCAACGGTTTGTTGAGTTGGTGTAATACCTCTAATAATGACACGACCCTTCCAAATTTTACTAGTATCTCTCCTACCATCTGAATGGAATCGTTCAGAGTTCCCCGTCCTCTCTTATTTCCTCCTTTACCTTGCGGTCTTGGGCTTGGCTAGCTTGGTTATAAAAGACTCGGTGGAAACGCCAACGCTGTTTTGTATAATCTTCATGCCCTCTGAACTGTTTTTGTATACTTTTAATAGAATATGGGAATGTTTTTATTTCTATTGAGTTTTTGAAAAAATGATTTAATAGTTTGTGAAATTGTTTGATGGCGTATAGGGCCGGATTGCGAATGGAGTTGTTGCGATTGGTATCTATTTTGGTGCCTCCATTGCTGCTAGATAACAGCCAAGACGCTAGACTCGATTTTAGATTAAGCTAGACTCGATTATTGTTTAATCTAGATTAAGCTCTGGATTTTACATTAAGCTAGACTCTATTATTGTTTATGCATTTAGATAAAGCCAGACTCAGTTACTATTTATGTTTGATACTATTTATTTTGGATAGGTAGCTAATAAGATATGTAATAAGGCTGGCTTTAATTATGACTGATTTTTTAATGTTTTTGTGTGGGGTTAATTTGATTACTATGTGTTTATAATAAGTTTTGACCATTGGGTTTATTAATTCTTTCCATGTTTATCACTGTTATTTTAATGATGGGTTTATTAATTGTTTGAATGTTTATTTGTGTATTTTCTAAAGAATTTTGAATAATTATTTTTTTTATATAGTTTTCTATTTAGATTTGCTTCTCTAGAGGGAAGAAAGTTAAAAGAACTTAAAAAACAGTATAAATTTTCATTATAAAAGAGAGAGCTAATTCATAATTTCAAAAATCTTATTTTTGATTTTCAATGGTTTGATATTGAAATATTTGTTATGTTTGATATTTCTATATTTACTATATTGTCTTATATTTGTTATATGTTACACATATATTTATATTTGTTATATGTTAGGTATTGAAATATTTTACTTAATATTTTATATCAATTCTATATTGAAAACTAAGCAAATTATACTTCTATATCATATTAAGAATGGGAAAGCAATAGCTTGTTCTCTATATAGATATATAATTGATATAAAAATATTTTATTTAATAAAGATATTGAAATATTTTATTACTTGCTAACATTTTTTGTTATTACTATTTTTTTTTAATATTACATGCTCTATGTTAAGAATGGAATGAATTACACATTTCCTTTACATTGGGATTCAAGATTACACATGTGAACTCCATATTTTTGTTATTAATATTTTTTTCAGTATTACATGCTCTATGTTAAGCATGCAATGAATTACACGTTTCCTTTATATTGGGATTCAAGATTACACATGTAAACTCCATATTGAGTACTGGAGGAATTACACATGTCCCTAGTACTAAAAAAGAGGAGGAAATTATAAAGAAAATTATATATTTTTGGAGATGGGGTGTTTTCATGTGGAATAGTGGAGGGGGAAATAATCCCACCACTCCAACATGCACTAATGGACGATACATGGCATTACATGCCACCAATATTATTTATCACTAGCCACACTTACTATGAGAAAGTACTTGGCATCTAACCCGACAATTTCATTTCAAGGTACTAAGTTAGATGCTTGTTTCATGTGTTGGTCAACCTCATCCATGGCCTATAATATTGAGGATCCATGGTCATGGAATGCCCTTGTTGTACAAGTAATGACACAATGTCAGCTCACATTGTGAATAGAAGAAATTTGATTTCATGGTCTTAGCAGACAGGAGAGAGGTGACCTCTTGGAAATCAATACCACTTGGTTGAACACATTATCCTTCTTTATGGTGGAAAATTTCTCCAACAACGACTATGAGTAGGTACTTTCTCCCATGGTCTATTTATTCTAGTTTCTTAGTTGTTTTTTGGCTCACATATTGTTTGGTTGAGCATGGAAGCTCTAACTTAGTCGATTTTTCTTTGGTTCTCCTCCTAAAAAGGTTTTATCTATCTTGGTATTTTATTATTATGTTCCCCTTTACTAATTGAAATATTATAAATGTGTATGTAGGTTCATCCATTTTCTCAATTTTCCACTCTTACCCCTACATATCATTCACCATCATTCACTACTTTCCCATCATTTTTCCATCATTATCATCACATTTCCCTGATGTTCAGTATCTATCTTACCTCCACTAGGGAAATTCCATCATCAATATAACCCATTAGTGGTCATCATCAAATCCCTCCCCCACATTTGTCATCCATCTACCCACAAAGGTTGCATCCATAGACCATTCACTAACCCCCTTCTACCCTCTACCCCCCACAACCATTTTGACTACCATTATTCCATCTCAAGTCTAGATATCCACCATGTAATCCCTTGACCATAATGGAATTTCACTAGATGCAAGAATAGATGTTTGTTCTGAGCAAGTTATGTAGTTGCCTAGTTCACCCACTAGTGAATCCCCATCACTGGGTTAGAAATTCAAGATAAGATCATCCATTGATGATTTCTTTCGTCTATCATTAATTGAGGAGATTCTATGAATTTTTGTTTAAATTATATTCTATAACTCTTGTAACTATTAAAGAGTGGTATAGTAGAGAGGTTAGGGGCGGGGAGGAGGAAAACACCGTTGTGATTTATTAGATAATCTTCAGTGAGTTTTATTGGGTTGAATTATAAATTATTAGTTTGTAAGTGTGTAATTTATTGTGGAAACAATATAATGAGAATGTTCTTTCTTTGTGCAGTCCCAAGAGAGAAGAGGCATGCCTCAAGTGAAAGAAAATTGATTGCATTCTTCTTGTAAGAAGATAAACGCTGACTTCTAGGATGCAAATGATAATGGTAAAGGTAGAAGAGGTCGAGAGACCCATTTTGTATACACACCATAATATCCCAAATGATCATGTTTAGGCATGAGATGTTGTTTGTACATTAGAATCATTTTCTCTATAGGTCACTGCATGCCATACTTCTATGTTTATGCATGAGGTGTTGTTTTGTATATTGAACTCTTTGTGTCATTTTGTTAAATATGTAGTTCTGGAAAAAAATTTAGTGGGTGTTTGTGTGTGTGTATTTACATTTGTGTGTATGAATTGAAATGTTTGTTTACCTGATGTTGAAGTGTTATATTGTTAGATTGAATCTGAAACTTTTTCATGATGATGTAAATCACTTATTGTGAAGTGAGCAATCTGACATGTTGTATTGTTGAAGGTGTTTGGATTGGGTTTTTGACAACATGTCAATTAGGAATATTCTTTATGGTAAAGAATTGATGATTCCAAAAAAATTGCAACAAGTTCTATCCCTTATGGCACATTTCTCCAAGCACATACCAAATCTGAAAATCACTTTATTACAATAATTTGTGTAATATGAATATGTTTTTAACATTTGCTTTCTATGTTAAATCACTTAAAATTTTCAAACTTGTGTAATATCAAATCAACATGAATGAAAAAACTTGAAAATTATTTAATCATGAAGACAATGCAAGAAGAAAAAACAAATTTGCAGTCACACAATTTTGGATAGCAAGATACATTATACATATGCAGAACAAATGAAATACATGTGAACAAATTTATCACAAAATCAGAACAATATCGAGTTATCTAAACTACATCAAGGTAAAATCAAGAAAACCCTAGCCACCATCAAGGATAAACAATAAGCTAACATTAAAAACAACAAATTCGCCCTTGGCTTCAACACGGTTTTATCACATATGCTATTCACACTAGCAATATTTTCTTCCTTATGGTTTACAAACCCTAGCCATGTTCCATCACACAAGTGCATGTAAAGATGGCTATAGTCCTAGTCTGCATATATACTTGTTCATCCTAGCGTTTGTGTACTAAAATCCTTGGCCTTAAACTCTTACATCAAGATAAACAACCATACCTACATGGGACATCATGAAAGATGTAGTGACCAAGTTTTCTTCAAGGAAAGGTATCACACCATACTTAAGACTCGTAAATTTCATATCACGATGATATTTCTCTAGCCTCACATCCCATACGAACAAGGTTTTAAAATCATATTGTAACAACCTTGGGTTAAAAGTTCATGTAATAAAGTTAATAAAGGAAAAATAATACCAAGGTCATGGAACATATATTCCAATTTGAACGTTAGGAAAATGCATCCTAGTGGGTGTCCATTTCAGTTTATAATAGCTAAGGAAATTTGAAAAAACATTGGAAAAGGCTTTGGAATGGTAAAGAGACATAAATTAGTATTTTACTTATGAAAACTTCAAAAGATGGTTTACATATTTTAAAATTACACTCACAACATTAAATCAATATAGAAACTTAATTTAGGATTTATAAAAGATCTAAATCAAGAGTCCAAAAGTCTTTCCTATTTTTCCTATATGTTGATGGGTGAAATCTCTTCATTACTTAGATTTATCATGAAATGATCATGTAATTGTTACAACACATCAGGTTTGAATTAGTTTGTTGAGTAGAGTCTAGTCATTATCAAGACTCGCATTCAAGCTTTATAGAGAGCGAGTAAAAAAATGCACTTTTGAAGAATTAAACTATTCCAAAAAGAGCACAGTGTTTGTGATAGCATCTCACTAATTTCATACTTATTTCGTTTTATTCTTCTAAAATTTGTATACATTTTTTTTTCCTAAAAACTAAAAGTTCTTATCAAAAAGATATCTTAGAAATAAAAATTGAACGATATAAAAGTAAAAAAAAAAAAAGAAAATTGAAAAAAGTTATGGCGAATGAGTTGTTATTAATTTATAAACTCTTCGTTTAATTTCATCTTTAACAATATAGAATTAAATAATAAAACATTAAACACTTACAAAATTTATAATCCAATGTTCTCCCCACTTATGAAAAAGTATAAGACAAGTTATTTACTTATAGGTTAAGCATGGTCAAGCATGGTCAACCATGCTTAACCATGCGTTACCGTGGTCCAATGTCGCATTGCAAGAAGGATTGTCACAATATAAAATTAGCCATGGACAACCATGGTCAATCATGTATATTTTACTATTTATAATATTCTTTTTAGGGTTTATATACTTTGGTTTTATAATATTAGTTCCTTGGGTTTAATTTTATTCCCTTGGGTTCATAATCCCAAGGGGTTTTACCATTAATCCCTTGGGTTTATTATTCCCTTGGGTTTATAAAATCAAATGTGGTCAACCATGGTCCAATGCCGCATTGTGACAAAGATTATCTCAATATGTAAATCAACCATGGTAAACCATACTAACTGGAGGGATAATAAATGCAAGGAACTAATACTATTCACCCTAGGGTTTGTATTCCCTTGGATTTATTTTATCAATCCATTGGATCTATTAATCTAAGGGTTCATATTTCTAGGGTATATTACCAAATCTTGAAGGGATTTTAAACCCAAGGGAATAATTTTAACTGAAGGGATTATAAACCAAGGAATTAATACTAAGAACTAAAACAACTATAATCACAGGGAGGAAAAATGCAGGGGATTAATACTGAAAACACAAGGGAATATAAACCCTAGGGTTTTTAATAAACCCTTCGCTATATCAATGACATTAATATTTTTAACATGGTTTTGGTAGTGCATTAATGTATGTTAATATACATTACTATACATCAATATAGTTTAATTAATATATATTAGTGTGCATAATAGTAATGTATATAAAATTAAGTACATTAGTATGCACTAAAGTACATTAATGCACAATAATGTACATTTAAATACATTAATATACTAATATGCACAATAATTTACATTTCATATATATAAATGCACAATATCGTATATGGAAGTTCATATAAATGTATATAAATATTGATGTGTTTTTATAAATGTGGTTGATATTTGCCTATGGGAATTTATCAACCACATTTATTAACATGGTTTTGCTGGATCTTGTAAAATTTATATACAACTCTTTTTCCTAACAAGTAAAAATTCTTATAAAAATATATATGTTAAAAATAAAAACTGAACAAATGAAAAGTAGAAAATAAAATATTTGAAATTGTATTTGAAAAAATATATGGCAAATGAGTTATTATTAGTCCCCGCCATAAGGCAGCAGAGACTATTATAATCAATGTACATTGAAGTATTAGCGAGTGTATGAAAATAGAAATAATTAAACCTAAATTTTTTCTACACAAGTTTTAATTCACTTTTTCCTCAACCTATTAAACATTGACAACGTTTTCTGTTAACGAATCAATAAATTTGAGGTCTTATTTGGCCTCTTCCCAAGGCATATACTAGGTTACATCTAGGATGTATAGTAGAATTGATGAGATATATAGTAGCTTTGAAGAATGATTTTTTGCAAGTGAAGTGATTCTAGACTAAAAATAAATGCTAAGTGTTTTAGTTAACTCATCCTTTCACTTTTAAGATTTCCTGCTTGTGACATCTAGGTCTTTTTTACATTTAGACTTTTTATGATGTGTAATTTATGGATCTTTATGACACATGGGTTTTTCCTAGCCAGCACATAGGGCCTCTTCCCCTTCCCCTATGTTTAGAAAAATGTTTTTGTTATTCATGTTCCAACCTTTGGCTTTGCAGCGTTGTTGTTACATTTTGTTATTATTAAATCTATTCAGTCCTTTTGCTTTGCATGAATGGGATCGAGGTAGAGCGAGGTATGAAATTCAACATTCAACTCAATGAATCTATGTTGCAGGTTTCTCCACACCTGGAATTGAGGTAAAGCAAGGTATGAAATTCAATATGCAACTCCATGAGTCAATGCTTCAAGCATCAACACACCTGGGTTTGGATTTCATTCCTTTCACACGGAATTACATTTTCCTGTGAATGTTTTTTAGATTAAGATGTCTTAAAACACATTTTTATGAGAATTTTTCTGAGATTAGGATGTCGAAAACATACAGACTCTAAAAAAGGCTAACTATAGCTACACCCATAATTAGACTAGGCTTTTTATATCAGTGAAACAAGATGCTAGAAGGTGGGATTCTATGTGGTTTACGTGTTCGACATCAACTGGAGTTGATTCTACTACTGAAGATCTATTTTTTGCTATTACCCATTGAAACCACCCCTTTGTCTTTACCTTATTTCTTTTTCGCTTCTGAGTATGCCCAAGGAAAATGCATGAGGTAGCTGTTGTTAAGTCTTCTAGTAGGAATATTTTGGCAATGGGAGGAAGTGAACAATAGTGAAAAGAATAATTCATCATTTCAATAGGTCTTGTATGCCCTTACCAATTTCTTCAACCATGAATGCTTAGTAGGTATGGTATGACTTGCTATTTTTGGGGGGACGAGCCACCCCAAATGAGAATCTATCCTGAACGGGTGAAGTGAGCATAAAATGCCACTAGGCCATCCAAAACAATTCTTGTTGAAAAAACACAATTAGTTCCAACTTACTAATCCTGAAAACATGCAGGCCCATATATTTACTACATTGCACAACGGAATATAAACAACAGTAAATCACACATGTGTAGAATATAGACAAATTTTTATAATTTTCAAGAAAACTTCATTATATTAAACAACATATAATACAACAGTGTAGGGCTCTCATACTAGGGATAATGGCCCTAATACATCCACTAGTACAAGGTACAAAAATGGGCCTTGGTGTCAGTCCATTGACAACTAATTTTCCATCAACAAGATACTTTGACAATCTTGCTATCGCATTCTCTCTCATCTCCTCTTGGTCATACCCTATACATTCGTAGTCCTTCGACTCCCAACATCCAGCTCCTGCCTCTATCAATGCTCCAAGTGAATATGGTCACTGAACCTCAGTTATCAATCTGCTCTCTAGTTGATCGTTTGGCCATCAATGGATCATCACATAGAGACTCCTATTGAGTTGTTCACATCTCCACTTATGAATAACTCTCAACCTTCCCATTGTTGCTCCTCGAATACTCAGGGAATTCAACCCATTATGGTCTTCCTGCACTGCTCCGATGAAGAGCAAGATAAGGGCACAGAGGGTCATCACCTATCACTTCAAGATTTCCACTCCTATAATGAACACAGTCTAGGAGGATTTCCCATCATCTTCTCTAGAAGTCCTTATCCATAGACAAGTCTCGGGCTCCACAAACTACTCTTGGTTGATTAGACCCTTGACCTCAACAACTACCTCTCTCACAAATACCTTTTTCCATCAATATGTTAGTAACCGAGATCCAACTTGGACCTTATCATGTTGTCCTCCAGCAGGCCATAATTGCCACGTTACTTCCACACTTGGTCCACTCTCATGTTGCCCTCCAATAGACCATGAGTGACCAAGTCCAAATTGTAGGATCTGCACCTAGTTAGGGCATCCTCACACCTAGGAGACCCTTACACACGATTTCCCATAGAGTTCTCCACATCCTCCCTTTTCTTTGTAATAGAGGAGCTATTGCACAAATGTAGACTCCAAACTTCATTGTGAAACTGCCCAGTAGTTAAGGCTTCTAACATGCCACACCAACCCTACCTTCTTGGCTTCCATAGGCTACAACAACTATGTCCACACTAGGACACCTACATCACTCCATAGTGGTATCTGCTCCTAGTTGGAGTTCCTTCATGCCCAAGGCAACTACAACAAATGGCTCCCAACAAACTACAATGTAGGATGATTCAAATACGGTCAAAGAAATGACCCATCATACGACAAATTTTGGTCTCTAAGTATATCAACTATCGTTTTCATTCACTACACCTCGTTAGGGCACCTAGCATACTGTAATATCCCTAAACATAGTCCCTTGAATCACCTACAACTCCCTTTATTTGTTGTGGCCTTCTCTTCGAGAGGTCTCCTCCTCTTTTACTAATATTTTGGGCATGAATATCCCTCAATCCACCCTGCACTTCCTCAAAAAAGGTGGTAGGGACTACAACCTAGCTAGAGCACCTTCAACTACCTCTCCAAGGGCATCTCATCCCTTTATTTTCCACATACTAGTAGAACAAGGTCCGTGACATACAATTTCAAGGATAAACTACTGATAAGAAACCCTTAAACATTCTAGACTTCAATTTTTCACATCGACCAACCTTTCCTATAATTTTGGTGACCAAAAGAGACACAAAATAGTCCTCTCTCCCGCGATGGTTAACCCTCCTTATTGCGGCCTTGTACAAAAGTGGCTTTCTCCTTGTACGCTTCCTTGTGATGCAAAAATGGATGAGGAAAAAGCCTCATACGCACCCTCTATTTATACCAAATATAGGGGATCCAAAACATCACATTTTATGGTTGTTCAGATCTCATGAACCTAATATAACCTTAGGCTCACCTTGACACTTATGGTGTCAACCCAAAAATTACATTGAAAAGAACATATCTCCTCTTCTAAAACTCAGAATTCGTTGACTCTCGAAGTGTTCGATTCTCCTTTCTTCCCTATATCATCTCATGCCATCAGATGTAGAAATGTGCTCATATAAATGCCCATGACATGATTTGGTGCAAAACCCCAAGCTTGGGTTCCAAGCCCACAACCCTACTTGTGGAAATTTTCCCTCCAATCCTCGAACAATAGGGCTTGGATTACCTCCCAAGCTACACAAAAATCAACATTGCCTCTTAGCGAGGGAGGTTCTTCGAAGACTAGGAAGTAACCATCATCATGTTTGGCGACACTATCCCATCTAGCGTCCATCACTACAACATACCCTATAGAATGAACCTGACAATCTCGGTAGTGCCCATGCCTAATCACATCTGAACCTGAAGATCCTAAACCTCCATAAGGTTGCTCCCTCTGAAGCTAGATTCCCTTTGAGCCTACACAATCTCCATTAGCTTAGTCCTACAAATACTCATCCTCTTGGGTGAAATACGACTCATGCAAATCCCACCAATATCGGATATTCAACACCATGATCCGATGAACATTCTAACTTTCCAATATCCAATCCATCACATTAAGCCATCTCGATCAACCTGATCTCGTCAAAGCCAAAGAAACCATCGAGTTGTACCAGCCATCCATGACAAATCAAAGGAATTCCATGATCATGAATCTACCCTACAACAAAAAAAAATTTCACCAGGCTCACCACCAACCCACCTTGCCATGTAACATGTCAAGTCCACATCTCCATGTCCTCAGCTGAACCCTCTGCTCCATGACCTAGACACTGAAAACTCCCTCTGAGTTACTTCATTGCGCATACTGTAATTCACTATCCCTCGAAGTAGCTCAGATATGCTCTGATACCATGTTGAATTTCCACAATCTTGATCGTAGGATAGAATCTTAAAAACTCTGATGCTATCAAACCAAGAATCTCAATGATACTACTTTGCACAATGGAATATAAACAATAGTAAATCACACATTCACATAATATAAACAATTTTTTATCATTTTCAGCCCAACTTCCTTATATTAAATAAGGTGTAATACAACAGTCTAGGTATCTCATACCAGGTATAATGGCCCTCATATATCCACTAGTACAAGATACAAAATTGGGGATTTGTATAAGTCCATTGACAACCAATCTACCCTCAAGAAGATATTCTATCCATCTGGTTATCGCATTCTCTCGCAGCGCTTCTCAGTCATACCTTGTACCCTTTGAGTCCTTTGGCTCCTAATCTGCAGCTCCTACCTCTATCAATGCTCCAAGTACATATGGTCACTAAACCTCGACCATCAACATGCTCTCTAGTTGATTTTTTGTCCATCAATGGACCAACACATCAAGACTCCTCCCTATTTCTTTATATATCCACTTGAGAACAACTCTCAATATGTCCATTTCTGCTCCTCAGCTACTCAAGGACTTGAGCCCGCTATGGTCTTCTTGCACTACTTTGATGAAGACCAACATAGGGCATGGGGGGTTTCCACCTATCATTGCAAGATGTCCATCTCCTACAATGAACATGGGCTAGGAGGACTACCCATCATCTATTGTAGAAGTACTTCTCCACACACAAGTCTGGGGCTCCACAAACTGCTCCCAGTTGATCAAACCCTTGAGCTCAACAACTACCTCTCTCACAATTGCCTTTGTCCATCAAGGTGTTTCTCACTGGGCTCCAACTTGGACACTATCACAATGTCCTCCAGTAGACCATAAGTGTCGAATCATGTCCACACTTAGTGTAATCTCATGATGCCCTCCAATAGACCACGAGTGACGAGGTCCACATTGTAGCATCTGCACCTAGTCTAGGCATCCTCACACCTAGGAGACCCATACACATGACTGCCCGCAAACTTCTCCACATCTTCTCTTTGATGTGCAATAGAGGAGCTATTGCACAAATATAGACTCCAAAATTCATTGTGAAACTACCCACTAGTTAGGGCTTCTAACATGCCATGTTAGGCCTACCTCTTTGGCTTCCATTGGATGCAACAACATTGTCCACACTAGGACACCTACATCACTCCATAGTGGGATCTGTTCCTAGTTGGAGTTCCTTCAGGCCGAAGAAAACTGCAACAAATGGCTCCCAACAAACTACAGTCTAGACGAATCCAAATCCGATCAAAGTGATGACCCAACATAAGATAAATTATGCTCTCTACATCTGTCAATTATTGTTGTCATTCAGTGCACCTAGCATACTACAATAGCCTTAGACACAGTCCGTTGAATCACCTAAAACTCCCTCTATTTGTTGTGGCCTTCGCTTTGGGAGGTCTCCTCCTCTTTTGTTGTTGTTCTAGGCATGAAAAGCCCTCAATCCAACCTACGCTTTCGTCAAAGAAGGTGGTAGGGCCTACGGCCTACCCACAATAGCTTCAACTGGCTCTCTAAGGGTCTTTCTTGCCTTTATTTTCCACGGACTGCTACAACAAGTCCTGCAACATACTATTAGAGGGATAGAATACCCATAGGAAACCCTTAAACATTCCAAACTTCACTTATGTACCTCAGCCCTCCTTCCTTGCAATTTTGGTCATTAAAAGAGACCCAAAACATTCACTTCTCCCACACTTATTAATCCTCCTTGCTGCAACCTAGAACATAAGTTCCTTTCTGCTTGTACACTTCCTTGTGATGCACAAATGGATGAGGAATAAGCCTGATACTCACCCTCTATTTATACCTAAGGGAGGGTCTCAAAAATGTCACATTTTAGGGTTGCCTAGTTGTTATGAGCCTGATATAACCTTAGGCCAACCTTCACACTTATGGTGTCAACCCCAAAATTTCATTCAAAATGTTATATCTCCAATTATACAACTTGGAATCCAACAATTCTCAAAGCATTGGATTCTCCTTTCTGCCCTCTATCATCTCATGCCATCAAATGTATAAATGTGCTCTTGTAAATGCCCAAAACATGATTTGGTGCAAAACCCCAAGCTTGGCTTCCAAGCCCACAAGCCTACTTGTGGCTCATTTCCCTCCAATCCTCGAACCCTAAGTCTTGGAGTACATCCCAAGCTACACAAAAATCAACTTTCCTCCCTCCATTTTCTAGCCAAACCAATTCTATAATTACCTCCCATGAATAGGTTGGCACAAGACATGTTAAGACTTCGAGCAAGCATCCATCTCTTAGAGGAATCGCAGAAAAGGCACAGCTTCTCTAAGAAAGATAGCTTAGGTACCACCTCCAAACAAAACTTTCTTTCATTAATTAAACATAGACTATACATTCTCCATCTAGAAGCCCGATTTATTCTATTTATTCTGGGCATGTACCACCCACTACATCCATTAATACCATTTATCCTAAGATCTTTCCAACTTCAAATTAAGGGCTTAATCCTTACTATAATGCTCATCCATTGAACGGGTATCTTTCATGTCTTATGTTCTCAACATGGTGTGGCTGTAGGAAGGAGCCATAATGGGGTACACACTCACACTAACCCCAATCTGCATGAATGGGACTCCATGACCTGCATGAAAGACTTAACCTCCTTAACCTGAATGTCTCTCTCTGATAACCAGAGCTGCCCTTCAGGTATGACCCTACATGCTATGGCCTGCAGACATTGATAGACTGAATTCACTAAGAACTGAGCCATTGAGAGATTGGCACATGGATCAAAATTATTCCTGCACAAACCATTCACCCAATACGATTTCCCCTCCTAATAGTAGGCACTTGAGTAGTATCATGACACCTAAAAACATTATGCTTCTATTTTTTCATTTATTGGCAAAGCATAAATAAGAAATCCAAAGAAATATCAGGAAAACTGATTGGACGAACTGTGAAATGCATCCTTTGGGCCTGTGAAAAGTAACAAACTGAGTTAAAAGGAGTGTTAGCCAGCCAACCAATGTTTTTCCATTATGTACCTTTATAGGTCACGGGCTTAATTGCAATACAAAATGAATTAGCAGAAAAATGAATAAGTACAAGGTGGGTTTTTGGTTGCTATGATGTTTTTTTTAATGATTCAAAGTGTGAGTTTTCAGTTGCTACATGTATTTTTTAATTATTCACGGTGTGGCATATAGCCTTTTATGTTGCCACCCAAACCAACTATTATTTGCATCATCCACATTACAGTGCAGTCTTTGAGCATTTATTTTCTCTTGCTATGTTTCACACAGAAGCTCATGCTTCTCTCTCAGCAATATTTGTTGCATCTTCTTCATCCATATGCATTCTTGCATAATGGCTTTCAATTTTATGGTCTTAACAACCATCATCCACTTTTGTGTGGGATTCTCCAAACTCTGTTTTCCTATCAGAGTCTTGCTCATATATTCTTAGATTTGTGTCTGACTTCTTTGCTTGTGACATAATATAATATTGTATGCCACTCTCCCTTGCACCAAACTCTGCTTCCAGGAACTTCCATGCTTCCTTGCAAGTTGTAGCTTTTGTTAACTTGCACAAACAATTTTCATCCAATGCATGTTTTATAAAATTCAATGCTAAAGCATTGCATACTTCATCATATGGGTTATAAGGCTCATACTCAATTAACTCTTTAGCTCGAAGAAAAGTTAACATCTTGATAACCCAATAATCAAAATATTTACATGTAAACATAGGAGTTGGTAGTAGCTCAAAGCTACACCAATCACCCTCGATTTATTCTTTGTCTTCTGCTAGACTTCTCAGTTCCTTAGCTAGTGCGTGAACCTCTCTAACCATGGCAATGATCTTTGCCTCTTCTTTTCGATTTATTTTCTTCATATGCTTCAGTGGCACTTTGCAACCCATGATTACAGTCATTCCTATGTTTTATAACTGCTTTGCTGATTGCATGAGGTTGTCTTCCATATCGCCCTTGAACAAAAAATATGGATTTCAATATGCACTCCCGTAAGGCACAATCTTGACCAAAAAAATTGTCATGCTTGATAAAAACCCAAATATTTGACAAACTTTACAAAACCCTAAATTCTCTTGCCAGTAAAAATCGTGTAATTTTTTTTTCTTTCTAATAAGAAAATCCCAACTTAAATATATCAAATTGTTCCAAAATCCCCCAACTCTAATTAATCAATTATAAAACAGTAAA